>VXBZ01004691.1:0-65474 GCA_013399135.1 Heliornis fulica | reverse complement strand
GTGGGGTTTCTGGGGTCTCGGAGGGCAGCGAGGTGAGAGGCCGGCCGGCCGGTGCGACCCCAGGGACGCGGAGCCTAGCTGCCCCTAGGTGGTAGCCCGCAGCGCGTAGGCGGAGCAGCCGCATTAAAGCCCCCCGGTGGTCTCGGAGACGGGTCCCAGCCATGACTTAACGGGCCGGGCTCGCAAGCGCGAACTGCTGAAAGAAACCGTGAGGATGGTCGCGGCGAGTTAGTTGTGAGCGCTACCGGCCCGGGAGGAGGTGGCGAGGGCAGGCTGCCCCCGAGACAGTGTGTTCCCTGGGCACCGAGGGGGGAACCGGGGAAGGGGGCTGGAGCCGCGCAATGTCGTTTTCCGCCGTGGAAGTGGGTCAGGGCGCTCAAAAAAGCGCCAAAAACCTTCCCAAAGTACAAGTGAAATGGGAGGGTTCTCTCCCGCGCGGTGGGAACGGCAGGACGGGGGCGGCGGGGCCGGGGGCGAAGCGCGGCAGAGTAACATGCGTGGGCCCGGCGGGGAGCCCCGTGGCGGTCCTGCGCGGCACCCCGAGCCGGAGGGAGAGGGCACCCTCCCTGCCCGCTGGGCCTGCCCTCCCCAGAGCCTCCCTGCGCTCAGCGTCCTGGTGTGCAGAGGTGGGGTAGGAACATCCCAGGCAAAGGCTGAGGGATTTGGGGGCGTGAGGCGACCCCCACGGTCCTCCACTTAAGCCCAGGGGGCGTGTGAATGCTTTCTATGTTTGCGATACTGTTCCCATCGGAGTGAAACCGTCTACTCAACACGGATGTGATGCGACTCTTAATGGTGGGCAACTTAAGTGTAGAAACACTTGGTGCTTTTTAGGTACCCTCTTTGTCCTCAGGCACCCGAAACGCTTCTGTCAGCTTGTCCTGCAAGGAAAACAAATAAAAATCACGTGTCGTTCCTCTCATTTAGATTCTGCTGGTTGCTCTACCTGGCTGTGTGGGATGTTATGAACTATCTTGACATGAAGCAAATTGGAAATTTCTGAGTGAACAGAAGTTACAGGTGAAATTGTGGAGATACTGTTGATTGTATTGGAAAGCAGACTGCAGACGTGTCCTGTAACGCAAGGTCAGCATTTTTCAGGGTGCTACAGAGTTTATGTACAATAAAGATTGGTTCATTAGGAGAAGGATTAACTTTGACGTTTTTGTTAAATGGATCTCTGATATCACGGGAAGAAACAAGTTCCATGTGCTGAGCTCCACTGATTTAGGATTTGGATTTTCCTAAGGGAAAAATGCTGTTAAAGATTTTAGTCAGATGATTTTCACGTTACTGAGAGAACCTAAATGCCATGAAACAGCTGCAGTCACTTCCAAACCCATACACATGCAAACATGCACAAACACACATACACAAGTCAAAATCCCAGTGTCTCATGGGTAATATATTCGAGACCAACTCCAGCTCTGACACTATTTTGCAAATGGCTTGGTTTCTCAGTAGGAGGAGGAATTTTACAGGAATGCATAGGGGTATGTATAGGTATTATCAAAATATGCAGTATAAATCCAATGCCTGCAGGACTTCAGTAAACACCTGGCTCTCAGGCTACCCCACATGGCTTTTCTTTCAAGCTGGTAAGTAGTTGTAACTCAGTTGTATGGCTTGTGAAAAGACATGAGATCGCAGCAGCTTCAAGGTTCCCCCTCCACCCTGATGGCGACCAACTTTTGCGCACTTTGATGCCTTTTCATCTCCAGGTTGCAGCCATGACAAAATCTTTGTGACTGTCTAACAAGGCTGAAGGATTGTCAGTAACAGCTGCAAATGAGGCTACCTACTCTGATAGGTGCTGGAAAAGCTTTAGGTACATCCATGCACTCCCTTTCCTACAGGATTTCCTTAAGCACCTCCTCTTATTTATGCCACGAACAAGTTACACATTGTAACTGTGTAACTGTGTACACAGAGTGTACACAATGTGTACACTCTGTGTGTGTACACATTGTGTACAAACACAGAGTAAAGGGCAAGGTCAGTGTAGATGGCACAATTGTTTCCTAGATTTTCACAGTTAATTAGTACACAGAGAGAATCTGGTCCTGACATGGTCATTATACCAATAGTTCACTTTCATTTCCAGTAGGTAATACATTAATATTTTACAAGGTGAAACATTTAGTACAGATCGTCAGCAAGTGTGTTAGGCTCTCCATCACTTGAAACCTTTACATCAAAATTCAGTCTCCTTAGAACATGACCACTAATGTCTGCACTAAGTAACTCATCTGCAGTTCTATAGCCTGTAATACAGAGATAACAAGGATAGATGAGAAGGTTTATCTCTGGCCTTTCAGTGTAGATTCATACCTGGTCAGAATAGGAATAAAGCTGTAATATACTGATGTGATCGTACTTTACAGCTTCTTTGAACAGGTGTCGGTGGTTTTGAAAAGGTATCAGGCCAGAGGCCAGTTCTTGCAACACCCATCTGATTCTTGTGCTGAAGAATCACTGATGAAGAAGCTCTTTCTACAGTTGAGGAAATGCTTGGCTGTGGTAGGGTGGCACTGTTCGACTTCGCTTTTAGCTGTCATGTCATGAAGTTTTAGCTTGTGCTGCATCAAGCCAAATTCACTAAAATTAATTTGGAAATAAGGAAATCTGTCAAGCAAATCAATGCACTAGGTCTAATGACCTGATTTCTATTACTGCTTCTGCTTTCCCCTATATGAGGTATAAATAACCCACAACATGACAGAATAGCAAGCAGACAAGAAAAGGACTTTTGGTTAGCATTCCATATTTCTAGTTCTTTAAAACTGACTATTCTTATTGATGACTTAGTAATGAAAATAGGACTTCTTTCATCACTTTAGAAAACATTTTTCAAATTTACATAAAGCTTCTCTTTCAATACACAGTATTTCTACTTGTCCTTTCATGGAACATTACAAATTCTTGATGAGAAGCTGTTTGGTTTCTGTGTTAACGCTTTCCTCTTTTGATGAGAATTTGCCTTTTTATTATTTTTAAAATATCTTTAATTTTCAGCTTTCTTTTACTTTTAATCTGATTTTGATTATTATCTTCAAATCTGCATTTTTTATCCTCTGTTGCAGTTTTCTCAGTCTAAATGAAACTCTACCCAGTGTTGATACTGTATTTTCCTTTGTATTGTGACAATCTTGTTATTTTCCAGGGTAAGACATTCAGTGTCTTGTTCAGCTTTATTCTGAGCTTGTTTTGAGTGCTTATGGTTTGGGGTTGGTTTTCTTTTTTTTTCCAGAATAATGTCAATTTCTTGTTGCATTTATCTTCCTCTTCTCTTGTGGTAAATGTTTTTATTTTCAGTGCTGTCTTTGATATTTGCCAAATCTTTTTTTTTTTTTTTAGGTGGTTTACATGCAGCTTCTATTTTTCTTTCCTGTAGGAAGGCTACATCACCACTGTGTCTTGATATGTATCATACAGTGTGTTAACAACGAACCTATCAGACTTCCATCTTTAGTTTCTAATTTGCTGGAGAAACTCACGTGTAAATTCAAAATACTAAAAAGATGTGTGTGTTGTCCTGGCAATAGTTATAACTAGCATCATTAAGACTATCATTCAGATAAACCATAGAATACTGAAACCCAAATTCATTAACTGTCATGCTGAACTCAGAGGTGTCAGATATGCCTGTTTAGAGTCTTGCTTTTTCAGAAAACCTGTTCCCATGAGGATTTAATATTAATCATCCCTCTACATGGAGGAGTTTTAGCATGGGATTTCAAACATATTTTTTGGATAATATTAAAATAGAAAATGAAAGTAAACCAATTTTTTTTTTTTTGTCTGCATCAATTAAGTTTCACATGTTGGAGTTTCCAGATCATTGCAAACATGTTAACAAATAAATAGAGACTGTATTTTTCTTTATTTTATGTGAGTTTCAATGTTTGCACTCTGTACTGTTATTTTAGTTTTTGGGATTGGTCTGAGGGATTATTTTCTCAATTTGGTTGCTTCCAAGAGCTCAGACAAATACAAATAGTGACACTGAACCTCTGACTTGGCCCATTGCTAAACAGAAGATATAACTCATCTGCTTTTCAAAGCTAAACCTAAGGACACTTGGTGGTGTGTATTTTCCTCTCAGAAAAAGATCAGAATGTGATGGTTTGATAGCGGGCAAGTACCATCAGATTCTGGGAAGAACTAGGTGAGAGACAAAGTTTACACACATGGTCTGGTTTTATTATTTTTGTTCTCAATTGAAGTTGAAGAAGTTTGGACTGTTAAAAGACGATGTGATTTAAACCTGTCTTTTTACACAACTATCTTTTCTGGCTGAGCCTTGGAAAGGGCTTCAATACCACATCTTCTGGCAAAGCAGATGATCTAATGAAAGGTTTGTGGGCTAAAGACTTTAGATAGCTGTTTCTCCCAGCTTTATCAGCTGATCTTGAGATGAAAACCACATCTCTCTACAAACTTTGTGTCTTCTGGCAAAAGCAGTCTGTACCTAGCTGATTCCATCAGTGTCAAAACCGCTGCCCCTTCTTCTGTCTTCTGAAGAATGACCGTCTAACCCCATTGCTTACTGAGAGAGTGGTTGTAGAGTATGAGAAATAAGCAATGTCAGGCTTAAAAGAAACCTTTGAACAGACTGGTTTTATCTACATATATGTACATGAGCACTCAGTCAAAGTTGTCCACATTTCCTCCATACTCATTTTTGGCTGTTCAGTCACAATTTACCTCTCTCTAATGTAGAACTTTACTATTCAACACCCACTACTACTCTTCAACACCTGTTGCAAACAAGTGTTTCCAGCAACTCCCTTGAAGGTTGGTGCTGCTCTTCCACAGGAAACCTATCTGTGAAGAAAGACATACCACTGGTTGACTTTCTGACTATGCTTTCAGCTTCGTGAGAGGCATGGCCATGTTGTAAAATGCTCTGACTCTGGTTGCAGATCCCTTCCATTGTTTCAGACAAACGAATATGCCTCTGGGGGCATTTGATTATTTCCCCTCCTGCTCTGCAGCAACAGAGAAAACGAAAATAATATATCATACTCCTGTTTAGCATTCCTATTCATTTCTGCTTGGATTATTAAATGTAAAATTGGGGACACAAAGCACAGCTATGACCACACTAGCATATCATCTCACTGCATAGTTACCTGTTAGCAACACAGTAGTTTCCCACAGAGACAGCTAAGGCTAACTTCTGAAATGACAGATGAGGAGTGGGCAGGATTGAATTATTTAACATCCAGTTCCCCACCAGTACCTGAACATAGGGTAGTGTGACCTCCTGGGAGATTCAGGTTTTGCTCTTCTTTCTGTGGAGGGGCATATAAAGGTAGGTCTACCTGGATGCCAGGGAAGGTGGCAGCTGGGTGCAAAGGCTCCTCTGCCTCCACTATGACCTGCCCAGGCATTGAATTTGTCTCTCCATTTTGACACACATAAGAAGCCCATCTTCATGTCACCCATGCAGTGAACTGTGTCTACAAGCAACAGTTTCACTGTTCCCCTGCCCTCCAGCTCTTACTGCCAGTAAAGCTCTCATTACAGAGTGTAAAGAGGTGGTTTCTGTCCCAGTGAAGAAGGTTCTTTCAATCCAGTAACCGCAGAATAAGTCACTGTTTTCAGTGGTGTTGATGATTAAAAGGGTCCTTTTCTGCTGCCCTCTCTTTGAAGATAGTGTACATCCTGGCAGGAAATTCAGACTAGTAAAACCAAAATGCATACTTACAGAAACAGCAAGCCCAAATGGAAATCTCCAGTGCATACTTCAACTATGCATTAAAGGCATTCACAGACTCAGACATTTGGTCATGCAGAGTAAACAGGCAGTTCATATATATGTGACAGGCTTTAACAATAGCCCATTTAATAATAAATAAATTAACAAATATCTAAATCCCCCCTGCAACCAGCCATTAAACTGAAATCTGATATGTCGATTCCAGCCAAAAGCAAGTTGTTTTGGCTCATTTGCAGATCTAATCAAACAGTATTTCCTACGTTGACATCACATTTGCCAATTTATTTTTTTTTTTCTTCCATTTGTGAATCTGGTGGCCTTCTTATTACAGCAAGTTCTGACCTACAAACACAATGGATATGAAGTCCCTGGAACAATTTATCATAATCATCATGCTTGGATAAACATTGTTGATGATGCTGCACAGAGGAGTTTTCAAATAATGCATATTGAATAGCATGAACATGTTACCACTGGCAAATGAAGCATAGATTGCTTTGGGTTTTTTTCTTAAATACCTGTGTATCTTTTTTTTTATGCTTTTTTGCTTTTTTTTGTTTTGTTTGTTTTTTGGCTTATAGCAAATTGTACCACTTTTAGAGGGTATGTTTCAATTTTACCTGGAACTAAAAGCAACTCAGTTTATGGAACTGACCTAGTATTTGACTGTCATTATTCTTACTGCTTTTAAATATGTTAAGTATTTTTGAAATCTACTATTCAGCTGGCGATAAAAGTAAACAGCAACAGAACAGCAAAAAGAGTATGCTGATGTGCCATAACTCATCTCAATAATAGCCACTACTTGTCAGCATTCAACATATTAGCAAAATAAACTATTCACAGTTCATCCTTCTTTTGACAGTACCACCCATAGTGCTGGTATATTGATTGGAAAATAAACAGAGGCAGAGATATTGGCTTCTAGCACATTTAAACAAAAGGTCCACATTTTTTAAGTAGGGAAAGGAATAGCAAAGTAAAATAACTTTCTTTTTTAACTTCAAAAATATTTAAGGTGGTCATTCCACTGTCATGGCTTGTAAGATCTCAGAACATCTATTGCTAGAAAGAATAACTTCTTACATTTGAACAAAATTTAATCAGAGTACATAGATGTATCTTTCTTTGCTATTAAATCTTCAGACCTGTCTGTCAGCTGTGGCAACTAAAATATTTTAAATGCAATATACACAGAGAAACAGGTGATGCATGTAGAAAAAGAATACTAGTCTAATGGAAAATTATGGGCTCTAAGATTAGTATTGCCTCTCAGGACTGAGTTTTGGGATTATGTATGAAAATATTAGCTCAGTACTTGATAGATGTGAAAAAGGCAGAAACATTCTTAATAATTATTAGAAAGCAAATAGAGAAAAAAACACAGAGCATATTTATGCCAGTCTATAAATCCTCTTCATTCTTGCTACCTCTCCCATTGAATACAAAATTATTCTTTAGGATTTCCTTCAATCCACCACCCAACCCCACTACTACACACATGCAAATCCCTCAATTTTCTTCATCTCAGAACAACAACATGGTGATCAAAGATAAGGTATGATGGTTTCTGTGTTTAAGGAACAAGGAAATATATCTGAGGAATTTGAGGGCCAAAATACTTGTATTCTTGAGTCTGGAGGAGGGATAAACTCTGATCAAGGTCTGTAGAACCAGACCAGACTATGGAGAGGACAGATTGGGAATGACTGCTCACATGTCCGACAGAAGAAAATGCTGCCAGCAAACAAACTTAGCATGAACTCAAAGTTCAAAGAAGACTCCAAATCCCAAGTTCTTTCTGTGATGAGAATCAGGCTTGTGGAGATCCTTTGTGATGGTGTTTTGGACTCAGTGAATTTATGAG
The DNA here is from genome assembly GCA_013399135.1 of Heliornis fulica. Classification (NCBI taxonomy): domain Eukaryota; kingdom Metazoa; phylum Chordata; class Aves; order Gruiformes; family Heliornithidae; genus Heliornis; species Heliornis fulica. The sequence continues at coordinate 57,882 of VXBZ01004691.1, read as the reverse complement.
AGTTCAAGGGCAAACCAACAAGGGTTTGGAACAGTGATTCATTAAAGATTATTAAGTGGACATGCACCATTAGTCTCAGTAAATCTTCTGAATGGAACAGCTGGAAGTTGCAGGTTACTTGGGAAAGTCCTCTTTTTCTCTTTCCTGGACAGTTACTAACAACTGGAGAGATAATGGTTGCTTTTTCTGAGCCAAAAGACGCTTTCGGATTACACTGCTGTAAGTGCCTTCAGCAAAGTCCACTGAGACCCTCAGAGGTCTTGTTAATTACAAATATGGTCCAAGGTGATGACATAAACTATGACATATTTAAATATGTCAGGGAAAAAAAAAAAGAAAAAGAGGTAAGTGACATTTGTCATCAGAATGTCAAAATATTTTGTCTGCAATTAATGAGCATGCCATTAGGTTATGCTTTTATCAAATGCCATTTGCTTATTTTAAAATACAACTGGAAAAAAAGGTAAACATTTCCATGGAATTAAATTTCAGGAGAAAGCAAAATCCCTAAATAAGTTTCATGGTTAAGGTAAGGGTTCAGGACCAATTAAGCAAAAGCTAAGCAGCCTGGTATAAGGTATGCCAGGAGATGAGCGGGCCCTGGTTCATGGTTCAGCTAATTGAACTTGACATGAGACATTATGTTGTGGGGCCTAACAAATAGCAGTGGGAAGCTGTCAAAAGTTGCAACCAGCACTGTGAAGTCTGGCTGTGTTTCACAGTTGGATACGGGTTAGTTACATGAGACATGGACAGACTTCATAATAATTGGAGGGCAGTATTAAGGTCTTTTGGGGAGAAGAATTTGAATGACAGCAGTACCTAGATAGCCATATCAGTAAAACCATGTAAAGTCAAGATTACCTAGACAAGTGTATGAAAAATACAAAATTTGATGCCGATACAGGAAAACTAGGACCAATGGAAAAAAAATAACTAAGGGTTGGTTGATTTTCTAGAGGGAGACCAGAGCAGAGAAAGGGAAGGATCAAGGAGGATGGGGTAACATAGGTGGGAAAATATGATGTGAAACATAAAGGGGTTTGGTCATGTAGGAACAGGTAACACGTAACCTGGCTGAAACATTCCCACTTTAAGTTGTGAACCAGCAGCAATGTGTGAAGACCAATCTGATTGCCTGGATTGTCATTTCTATTGAGATCTTTGACTATTCAAAAAGACTGTATAATTTGGGTGTATACCAGGTTAATAGTCAATCCTTAGTGTCAGTTTACAAGACTTCACCCTACAAGATCCAGTGTGTATCTTGTTTGAGGCTGTTCTTGAAAAGCCAAATATGTTTTAGAATCCTGTCTTGATAGGAAGGCTGTAGTTTGCAAACAAAGACACGTAAATATAAGGGCCTCCAAGATGACTGCTCCCATTATAGCTCATGGCCAATGTTTTCTGAGTGCTTACAGCAGAGATGAAGAAAGCTGTAGCAGGTCCTAAAAACTGATCTGGCAACCATGGCTGCCAAAGCTTAATTATCTTGGACTAAATCGTCTCTCAAGGTAAAGACAATTGGGTCACTTGTCAAGCACAGCTGAAGAAGGAAATGGACATTTTTATACACTAGTTGAAGCTCTCACATAGGCAGTAGGGCACTCAGGTCCACTGCCATCTCATTTATAAAGTTCACTTCTTTTCACTCCCAGGGTTTGCCTGAAGGTCCTGGGACCCATGAAGTTGGGTAGGTGCTTTTGTGGGTTATGCTCCTTCATTTTCCTGCTCTACAGGTTTTTATCTGCTATGGGAAGATAACAGCACTTCTCTGCTCACACTGGGATTTGGGAGATAAGAAATGTGCAGACAGCTCAGTACTGGAGTCTTTCAGACACATGTAGCCTGTGCAAGACTTAGTGCAGTTTGTGCCGCTCCTAGCTCTATTTAGATTAAAGATTCTCTGAAAAGGAAGATCATTATCGAGATCCTATACCTATATCCAGCATCATTATATATGAAAGTATGAATAACCTTGTTGAAACATCTCATATTGAGCTAAACTATTATTAATAGGAGACAAGGAATCTTAATAAGTGGAATTTGCACACATGAATGGCTACATTAATGAACTGTTAGCATAAATGAAATACTTTGAACTTTCATCACTCAGAACAAATAAGCTCGTTCATCTCTTGAGTGATTTGTGAATGTACCAAGAAATACCCTCCAACCTTTGATGTGCAATATAGGTACTTTAACAGGAGAGGGAGGAGCAAAGGTAGAGGATTGATTGCATGTTCATGTGTCTGTGGAGCACAGCAAGCTCCCACACTATCTTTTTTTTAAATTTTGTAATCTCAAATTATTTTTCAGACTCCAGTAACAGTCAAGAATAAGGGGAAATAATATTAAAAGACAAGAACACAATTACACACGTCTTTCCCTATTACCAACTGTAGTGGGTATGAATGACTTCTGTACTTCACCCAGAGCAGTGCTGAGCTGGACAGTCACTCCTGTTAAGGGTTCTTTTATCTGCTACCAATCCTGATGTTGGCAGCAGCATTAACAGACTTGCTGTGTGTAAAGGCCTGACAAATTCCATAACTACGAGAACAATTTCATGGTTTATTAGTATATGTGGTAAGTAAAGGATTGAATTTGAAATATTTCACATTCAGTTTCTTTGCACTCCTGGCATTGAACAATGGTGAGTTTTCTTCTACCTGCTTTGTCCTCCATAAATTTATGGGGCATACATGGTTGTTGTACCTGTCAACTGTCTGTGAAACACTACAGTAATATAAACCACGATATTTTAAAATGCCACACTAATACACCTGTCCTTTGTCATAGCTGTACTATGGGTCAGTTCAAAATTTTAAATGCCTTTTCTTTCATTGAACAGTGTCTGTCCTACCACAGGCCTTTCTATAAATGACTCTGGGAAGGATATAGATTACAGTTTCTCAGGATGGATGTATTTTCTGACCTGTACTGTGTAAAATTAGAAAGTATGGATCAAATGCCATTGTCCTTCAAACATCTCTCCCCGTTTTCCTTCTGGCATGGACTGTAAATTTATAGTGCTGCCTCAAGGTTAGTTCTGGGATAGGAAAGGCTCTGAAAATATGGATGGCCTTTCTCTTCCTAATATTTCTTACATTATCCTGTATAACCACCACAGAAGCACCTCCTTGTGAGGAATATTCTCACAAGGTTCAGGTAGGACAATGACCTGCCAGGATCTATGCAGATATAAAACAGTCCTGCAGGGTGTATCTGTAAAAATACACTCTGTACAGTTTTAGGCATGGAATTGACAATGCTGTAGGGCTGTGTCTTCCCACTCCAAATCTGTCTTCATTTCCATTCAGATAAGACTATTGAGTCTTCAGAGAACAGGGTGCATAATTTCTCTTTATGAGGACAATTCAGACTCAGATTATACAGAGTAGAGAATTTTAAATCTTGTGAGATGCAGAGTGGAATCCTGATCCCTGATGGAGCTACTGGTACAACTCCCCTATTTACAAGGGTTTGTGGTTTAACCTATTCCCCTGTATTTTGCAAATATATTTGCTACAGGTTCATCTTCCATATTTAGAGAGTCTTGCTCAGCTTTGAATTTGTTAGTAGAATAGGTGCTGCCCTTATGCTTTTGAATGCTGCCACTTCCTTCTACCCTTAGAGTCCAGGTGCAAAACGAGTGTTTTTGAAAGCCAGATTGCAGACACAGAGAAATAATCTCTCCAGAACAATAGGAGAGGAAGATTTATATACATAGTGAGACATGTTGCTCTTTAACAGCAACAAGTGAGAAAGCATAGGAAAACCACGGGTGTAATAATTTAAGCATAGCATCAAACATGTATTTTTTAAGACATATTACCTTGCCCATCCCCACCCTGAAATTTGCATAGTTGTTTTCTCCAGTATCTTTTAAATACTGTAGACAAACAACTCTATCAACTTTTGTGGTGATTGTTTGGTGGTTTTGGTGGTTTTTTTCTTATCTAGAACCATGCCTATATTATTGTATCTTTCGATACAATTGGATCCTATCTAAAAACAACTGGAAGTGTACATTGACTTTCCAAAACAATTATGGAAATCCCCAAAGGACAAAATAGTTTCAAATTGTGTTCATGTATTAAAACATGGGATTACTAAAAGACATGAGGTCCCTGAAAGTTTACCCTGAAATGTTTGCCTATCCCAGTGCACATTCAGCCTCTGGTGTGTAGTTTGTCTGGCATACATAATAGGTTCAAGAATATACAGGAAGAGCTCTTGAATCAGCACCTTCCTTTCCACTGCCTGAGCAGCTATAAAAAAACACCCATATCTGCATCACGAAATTCTGAAATCCTTGGAAATTTAGGAAATAACTGTTATTAATATTGAGTGAAAGAAAGTCTTCTGTGGTTTATTTTTACATCAAGAAACAGATTTTGCTCCTAGTGCAAATTTATTGAAGGCAGTTCTTACTCAAGAATATTCAGTTGTTGGTATTTGTGTTGTTTCTCTATGCATAAAAAGAAAGTATTTTGGAATTCCTGTGAAATCTGGGTACATTTCAGAAACTGAATCCAAGGCATAATGAGTTTCAGAAAGATTGGCTCAGCATTTGAGGAAGAAAATGCAGCAGAAGGTGAATCTTTTTCTTTTTTTAACCTTATACTAGAAGTTATATTCTCTAAATTGAACAGATTTTCACCCTTGTGTACACGAGTGCAGAGGAAAAAAAATCCCATACAAGTATTTTATTCGATTTTCTTTTAGTTGGGTAGTCTGAATAGAATTAGTGTTAGTGAGATGCTTCAGCTGAAAGTCGACAAATGTGTATTTTTTAAGCCTACTATCCCACTAAAGGCCAAACTGTGCAACTCTTTCTCATGCTAATGCGTAGTTGAAGTCAATGGGACTTGACATGTAAGTGCTCAACGGCCTCAGTAAAGGCTTCATAATCTGCCCCTAAATACCTTTGCTTTGATAGATCTCTGTCTTGCTGTCTCTCTGTCTTTTGAAAACAGGTTATCTCTAAAACTTTTGCTGGCAAGGCGTTGTGAGAAGAGAGCTCAGTAAGCTTTCTGCCACTTTTTGAAAGCCTGATATCAGTACATATTAATTACCGTTTGCTCCCAATTTCTTTATAAATACAATTTTGTGATGATCTGCAAGCTCTATCTGACAGTACTGAGCACCATAATACCAAGATATCTACAGCATCCATCAACCTGACAGAAACAGATTAGGCAATTGTTCTTTTTATCAACAAGGTCCTATCTCTGAAAATATTCTGCCATGCAAAACCAACTGAAACACAAATAATGCAGCATAATCTACTGAAACACTGAAAAATAGTGCTTCAGTATTTATGTGTGTGTGTATTTTTAGGAAAGAGACAAACCTTTTTATCTGCTTAACAAGGAGGATAAATGTTATGGTGGTCAAGGAGTGTTCTTGAGAGGAGACAGGATCATTCTGTCCCTGTACCTATATGTTCCTCCTGCACTGCTATCTTATCTTTGAGTTACATGAGATAATCAACACTGGAAAAATTAAACTGAGTAAAATTCAGAGTTGGTAGTGTGACACTTATTCATTAGACGAGACTCCCCTTTTGGCACAGGGATCCAAACCCTACTCTGCTAACTGAACAGCAGCTCAGTCCAGTCCACAGGTCTCAGAGAGTGAAAAATGGAAGCAATTTCACTGGTGGACCTGCTGCAAGTACACGTGCATCCCTCCTTACTGCACAGCTCACGGGCTCATGCTCAGCTAGCAGTGTGGCACTGTGCACTGCCAACCTACCAAGGATGTATTCTGTATATCAAATCATCAGTGAAACGGCAACCTTTAATTTTACAGATGACATGCATCTGTATTGTATACTATGTACCGAATGCTTAATGCAGGGACTAATTGGTATTCTTTATATCAGGGAGAGATTCTTCACTACAATGAGATTCAATCTTACCTGCAAACCAACTCCACATTCTTGGCCTCTCTGTTTCACCCTGCCCTTTCTGGCACATGAAAACCAGAAAACCGCTGTGGTTGACCTTGGACTGGGATCACTGTAGTGCTGCCCTGTCGGTGCTTTACCACCCTTTTGACACTATGGAGCAGCAGAGGAGACTCTCAGTTGCACAGCAGACCAGCTCCAAGTACGATACTCTGCATTTTCTTAAGTAATGGACTGCTCCTGTTCCCACACTAAGGGTGTATTTATCACCCATATCTCCAGCAGTGGCAATCTCTTTCTCAGTTCTACTATAGGACTTATGGTCAAGTCCTGGGGACACAGAGCCTCTACAGCAAATATTTGAGCATACTGCATTGCTCTGCTAGAGATGGCCAGATCAAAAAAAGAGGTGAGCAGGGCTGCAGCTGATGCTCAGCAGTTTCCAAGCTAATGCCATTCCTGTGCTACACATCTGCTGCGGGCTGTAGCTGCTGGGCACTGAGGTGTCACACAGCAATGAGATTTATGGATTGGTATAAAGAGAGTGTCTGTTCTCTGTCTCACCAGCAGCTAAGCTGTGCTGCTAAAAAACCAATTTACTGTCCAGCCCTATCCCAATCATCCACACGCAGTGCTTCATATCTACAGACATTGACACATCAGCTACAAAAGAAACATACAATTTAATAGGCTGAGATCTGTCTGAAAAAAACTTTACAGAAAGGAGAAAAAGGACTGTGGGCCATGATGACTTTCTTGTTTTAGAAGAAAAACTTCTACCTTTTTGATGGTTTATGCCCTAAAGACTAAAATATGCTGACTTTTTTTTTTTTTTACTTGAACAAGAAATTACCTCTATCAACTCTGTAACACAGAGACTTTTTGTGTATTTGTTACTGCAGTTTTAAAGCTCCCTAACTCCACTGAATTTATCAAAGTTTAGGCTTACTGGCTCACCAGTAAGCAAGACATCCACAGTTGAAACCACATGTCCAGCACAGCATACTGCCATTCTCTCTTCCTTCCTGTATCCCAAGAAGTTAACCATCCTTGTCCTTTCCCCTGGAAAATGTCAGAATGGCGAGGCAATATTTCTGCATTCTATATTTGCATTTCTAATCAGAAGCTGATTAATTACTTTAATAGCATGCTAATTTGCTCTGAAGTAACTTCAGGATACTACTACTGAAATCAGTCGATTTACTCCACACAAACACCAGCTGAGCTGTCTGCACAGTTTTATTTAAGGAGGTTTCAAATGTGGAAAGCCAAAGTAAATTCCAAGCATTTATAAGAGTTCATTGCCATTCCTGAGAACCTTGTGGGATGTGCAAGTATTTAGTATGAAAATAATGAATTTTGGGGGAAAAATGGCTCATTAAAATCTAGAAATACAGCGTAAATCAAAGGGGCTGCAATTCAGTAATATTTCGGAAATTAGACGGGAAAATACATGGGTAGTTCCTACTCATTGTCTCAGGACTGGGTTCACAGCCTTTTAAAACATTTACTTGAAGCTGTAGAAGAGAGTGAGTAGCAAGGCACTTAGTTGCAGGATGCCAAATCCACACCTCTCTTTCGTCTGCTCGGCACCTTCGACCTAAGCCTGGTTCCATTTAGAAAGACCCATCTACTAGGCTGCTCTCCTGGGTTGAAGCTGAGACAAGATCTCTCAGCTGTGGAGGCAAAGCCAAAGGATTCTCTTCCAAGGGCAAAGTGCTAGACTGCTTCTCCACAGGAAATGGCACAGTAAATGGGCTCGCTGCTCCTGCAAAAAGACGGCTGACTACAGGAGTTGTCAATTGCTGCTGCTTCTTCTTCTCAAGGTGGAGGCTACTGCCCAGGCCTGGTACAACCTGGATACTCCCTGAGAAGAAGAAACCTTGGTTTCTTAGATGTGGGACAAGGAGGGAGCAGAACTCTGTTCAGTTGCTGCCCTTTGTAACTATCTGTTGCAGAAAACTCTTTGCACTTCCTTTTCCCGAGCTCATGCCAAAGTGAGATTTTCTGTTTTGACCAGAAACTCCATGCTGAGACTTGGAAATTTTTCCGAAGTATCCATCAACAAGATAAGGTATTGATAGACATAGAAACTTTGATGGAAAAGAAATGGCAGGGAAAACTCCTTAGCAGCACTGATATTCATCTTTATAAGAACCAGCCAACCAACCAACCAACCAATAAACCCCAAAAAACACACCACCAAAGCCCCCACAACCTCCCCCCCCAAAAAAAACCCAACCCAAACCAAACCAAACCAAACTAAACCAAACCAAACCAAACCAAACCAAACCACCACCAAAAAAAAAAACATCCCAGACTTCTTCTGCTCCAAGAGCATTAGTAAAAGTTTCATTAATGCGTGTCAAGATATTTGAGGGTCTGAAATAGGACAATGAGAATGACCCAAGCATATAATTATTGGATATTTGACTCCTCCCAGAGTTAGGATCAGTGGTACCATTTTCTCCTTGATAGCTCAGTAGAAAAGTCAGAGACAAAGGTAGAGCAAAATCATGAAATATTTTGATGAGAAGATGACATAAATGAAGTTTGTTTCCTTAGATCGTTAGCTACAGATCATCAGTTGTATTTAATCGGACATGTTATTTCTTAACTGCTTCTGACAAAATGTTGCATACTTTTGGTTTGCGTTTGTAAAAATGTGTCTCCTTGCAAAAACCTTCTGTGAGCCACTACGGAAATATTAAAGGTCTGAGGGAATGGCTCCAGAATGTGAACTTTGACAGCATACCATATTTATTTATTAATTTAGCAACTGAACATTTGCATAAAGCTCAGGTAGAGCTATTGCTATGAATAATCTTGCACAATAACATCAGACATCTCTAGTAATCCTACAGAACATCAAAAGCAATGCTGGCTGCTATTCAGCACTGGGTTCAGTGCCATGACAACAGATGGAATTCATGGCTGAGGGGTAAAAAAAAAGACTTCCATCTCCCTGTCACTTTTTGTAAGAATCCCTAAAGAGGAAATTATGCAAACTAGTAGAAACTGAATGTAGAACAGGAATGCTTGTGAACGTGTGCTATCTGCATTTACACAAAACAGCTTATTTATGAAACAGAATGTAAGTGGTAAAAGTAGATATGTAAATCTTATTTAAATTCTTGCAAAGGTCAGGAGGAGGAGGAGGAGGGATGATGGGTTAAATTTCTCTTCTTTTGAGTTCTGGGGCAGGAGCAGACTGAGATTCATAATATTATGGTCACAGGCAGACGACATGAAAATGATTTTTTGATGTTGTTAAAATGAATGTTCCTATGTTTTGTGAAGAGATCATTCTGAGACATTTTAATCTGAATATGTATGTTTTGCACTAAAATTTTGTTTGCCAATATTGTGATATTTTCAGTATCAACATTTTGGACATTACTATCCTATAATATAAGAAAATGATAAATGAAAACATAAGTGTTCAAGTTACTCGTTGGTTTACATCATCCATTAAGAAAACTGCTGAGATGAATGGGAATTACTAATATAAAGGAAAAAAAAAAGATCTTGGACTAATTTTTGTTATTTTGTTGTTGCTGATTTTTCTCTAGTGAACAGCCCACAGAGTTAAGGTGATGAGTCAGATGTGTCTACTATGCAACTACTTAAGACTACTTGTGCTTCAAAAGATCAAGCAGTCAGGCTTACCAAATCTCAAAGACAAAATAATCATATTTTCTGATGCACAAAAAAAAAAAAAAAAAAAAAAATATTTTTGAAAAAAAAAAAAAAAAAAAAAAAAAAAAAAAGAAAAAAGTTCAAGTAGGCTTAGTTCTCTACATAAACATGAGAATTCTAGGAACTGAGATGAAAGTCATAAAAGAAAGTAAGAGTCTTAAAGTCCAGAACCAGTAATGAATCAGTCAAAGGACAGTTTTTCCATTTGCTGTTTGCGTGATCATATAATACACGTGGAGCAGAATATAGACTAGAAATGACAGTTCTTTAAAGGTATTCTCAGGTTACCTAGCCTTGTGTGTAATAGAAGCACAGTGTTCCATAAATAGATTTTTCAGAATTATCTTCACATTTTTCTTAGCAATAAAAATATGATATTGGGTGATGCTGTCCATCAGAACCATCTGTAGTTCAGAACAGAAATATGAGCGATTTATTTTTTTTCCTGGAAGATGGTAGTCAGAACTAACCATATGGTTCTGCATTCATTTTATTTTGGAATGCTTATTTAGTACCCTGGTTATCGAGTACTGCAGAAAAAAAAAAAAAAAGGAACTTTTTAGCATTTGCTGGCCTAGCTACAAGGCTGTAATCAAATTTAAGGTGGCCTGCTACCACAAGAATACCTAAGCAGCAAAAAGCCTATCTGAATATCTTAGTGTTTGTATACTTGGCCTTTGAAAAAGTTTGACTCAAGGTCTTCTTTTTTTTGTGGCTTTGACTGTATATCACTGAGAATTTTCTTTTGTTTCATTTTCCATATGTAGTGAAAAGAAAGACCTGCCCCGATAATAGTTGCAAAATTGGTTTATTTTATTTTATTTTATTTTATTTTATTTTATTTTATTTTATTTTATTTTATTTTATTTTATTTTATTTTATTTTCTAGTAATTTTCTAATTTATTTCCAGTAGTTGTGACTCCAAAATACCACCATAAAATATCTTTCTGAGATACCTAGTGTTTGTGTCTGACTCTTTGATCTGACCTATGGCAAGGAACAAGAACAGACGTGAAAGACTGTACAAGCAGTGGGATCAGATGCTCAGCTGTGTGTAGTTGTGTTCAGGAGCATTCAGTCCCGTATGTAAGATTTGAGGGGCATTTAAAAAATGTGGCCAAGGACAAAAAGTGTGTGTTGGCTTTGTTTTAGATTCCCAATCAGTGTACTATAAAAGTATTTATTTGGCCTTCAGAAAGGGCTACTTCCCCTCCTGATGTTTTACTGAAAATTCAGTGTACTGAAAAATCAGTCTTGTTAAAACTGACCATCAGCCAAGCAGAGAGAGAAATTAATTGTGATAGAGTAATGGGCAAATTTACATCTTTTTAGAGCTAAAGAAGAATTTAATGTTCTCATTAAAAAAAATTATTCACTAACAAAGTTGACATTCTCATACAATGAAAAAATTCCTAATTCTTTGATACACAATGGGCCATCCAATTTAGAAAGGGTCAGTGAGTTTCAGAGTTCCCTTTCCTCCTTTTTGGAGGGAATACGTTCTTTGGAAACCTACCTTTTGAGAAGAGGGTGGAAGGCATTGAGATGACAATGAGATCAAAAAAGAGGAGTGATTATTCAAATCCCTTAGAGAAATAAAAGCCTGAAGTAAGAAGAACTGAACCCAAAAAGGAGCAGACAGGGTGGGGAGCGGGCAAAGGGGAATGAGAAGCAGAAACTGAATGCAGAGGGCAAGGCCTGAATGGGAAGCAGTGAAAGAATTAGGAGTTGAAAAGGGGAGGAGGAGGGGAAAGTAGGAATGAGGAAGAGAAGAAAGCAGTGAGAGGCACATCATGGTGAATGAAGTAGGGATGGAAAGTTTATTCTTCTCAGCCTATAGCAGCTCTTTTGAATACTTTATGTGATGGGTCTATGATGCTAAAACACAGCTTAATCGTATTGCTTGTCCTAAGGTCAGATTTATTGAATTTTCCATTTTTACATCTGTGGTCAAACTGGGCCACACTGGTGAGTGGCAGGTACTGTAAAGTTTCAGAAGGCCATGAGACAGCACATACAGTCCTCTGCTTGGTTGCTTAGATACCCTAATGAATTGTATTAGGAATTTCTCACCTCACATTTGCACTCCTCTATGTTTGAAGTATTGCATTTTAGATAATAACATGAGCAGACTCCAGGCATACAAAAATAATAATTTTTTTTTTTCTGCAGAAAGATACTTAAAACTTGGCTACAAGCACAACAAGCATTTTATCACATAGATTGATTTCTTCATATTTTTTTCTAAAGTCTTCCTTCTGCAACCACTACTCTTTCCTCTGAATACCTTGTAAGTCATAATAGCCCAATTCTTGACATACTGTATGCTGGAATAGTCTTCAAAAGTAAATTAGAGCATGTTTCAAACCCACCAAAGGATATATCTGATGATAGGTGCCTAAAAAAAGGATTTGGTGATTAGCACAGCAAAAGGAACTGATGCCTTCAATGTTCTAGCTATACCTTTATATCAGAACAGGAAGCATGTCGCAGGACATGTTGTGATATCTCCCTAAAGTGAGATAAGATGTTCAGTCAGAAACTGTGTTTGATGAATTAATTTTACTAGGAGAAAAATTGTACCTTTTGTTTATGGAATAACTGTTAATATAGTTAATCAAAAGAACCTATGGGAACTAAGTTAATGAAACAATCTAATATTTTCCTCAAAAAAGAGGATAGACAATCTAATGATGTGCACTGACAGGGAAATATGAAGTTTTTAAAAAAAGTTGGCCCTTAACAGAAATAAATAGCTTTATTGGCTAATCAGATAAAGTCAAGTTATCAGTGAACTGACAACATATTAGTAGTTTTCTTTATAAGCAGTCCCTAACTAAGGCAAAATACTGTCCACGTGGTTGTGTCCCAATTATTTAAACTTCAATCTCTTAAAAATTTCATTGCATGTATACACTAAAGAAAAGCTAAATTTATCTTATTTCTTCTGCGTTCTCTTCTGATTCTCTTCTGCTTTTAGAGTCCAATAGTCTATTTACAAGAGCAGTTTTCCATTTTGTATTGTCATGTGATAAGGTGGGTCATAGCTTGTAGGAGTCCAACAGTCAACACATGGAAAACCCGAAGACAGTTAGCTTCTTTTGCATCATTTCAGCATATTGCATAATTTCAATCAGGTTGAGTCTCTTTTTAGCTGTTTAAATATCTGTGAGACCCTACTCTCTGAGAGTAAGACTTCCACCTTCATGGGTCTTAGAGGTGATCCTCTCTATTCTGCCCTCATGAGACCTCACCTGGAGTACTGTGTCCAGTTCTGGAACCCCCAACATAAGAAGGACATGGACCAGTTGGAGAGGGTCCAGAGGAGGGCCACAAAGATGATAAAGGGGCTGGAGCACCTTTCCTACGAGGACAGGCTGAGAGAGTTGGGGCTGTTCATCCCGGAGAAGAGGAGGCTCCGGGGAGACCTTATAGCGGTCTTCCAGTACCTCAAGGGGGGGCCTACAAGAAAGATGGGGAGAGGCTGTTCATTAGGGCCTGTTGTGACAGGACAAGGGGTAATGGTTTCAAAATAGAGGGAGGTAGATTTAGATTAGATATTAGAAAAAAATTCTTTACTGTGAGAGTTGTGGAGCACTGGAACAAGTTTCCCAGGGAGGTGGTGGATGCCCCATCCCTGGAGACATTCAAGGCCAGGGTGGATGAGGCCCTGAGCAACCTGATCTAGTTGGGGGTGTCCCTGCTTCTTGCAGGGGGGTTGGACTAGATGACCTCTGGGAGTCCCTTCTAACTCTAATCATTCTATGATTCTATGATTCTATGATTCTATGATTCTATGATTCTATGATTTATTCCAATGAATTTTGACTAAGAACAGTTAAAGGAAAGATGGATTCTTAGGCAGCGAAAAGCCTCTTTTACACTTAACATTTAAGTTTTATTTTTCCCATGAATTTGAGAAAATGCAAGAAGGGAAACTTATCCTTTTGGGTTCTATATGTTTATTCACAAAGAATCACCAATGCTGTGATAGTACATACTAACAAGTTATACATAGATGTTTAATACGTAAAGATAAGTGCAAATAATGAGATAAAGTGAAGTCTGATTAAATACAGCCTCTGGAAGGATGAGATAATTTGAGCATCCTGTTAGAATCTCTGATAGGAAGGAAGTTAATAAACAGTGGTTATTAAAAAGAAGCAACTGCTTTACTGTAGGAAGAGTTGGAGCAATAAAATCTCCTAATGAGAAGCTAACTTACAAAGTCAGCTTAGCAAAAGATAATTTTAAATCAGAATAAAGTATCTTTTGCGATAGGTAATAATATGGCGTGTATGCTGTAAATTTGCTGGCTTGCTTTTTTTCCCCTCCAAATTTAGTTAAACTGCTTAAAGACATGTTGTGTAATCAAATTCTACAGAAAAATATTGGGAAGCTTATTTCTGCATATCCAGATTCCTGAAAATAATAGTAGATGGCTACACCTGCAATTCTGAATTCAGTTATAGCAAAATGCAGATGTCTGTGTACTGCAAAGGAAAGTGTGATTCAAAGTGCATCAAAGCTTAGCATCTACAGACTTTTCCTTCCCTGTTAAAGAAGGTGACCTATTTAATAACATTTCTAAGGAAATCAATTAGTCTCCATTTGTTCCCCATTTCTCCCCATACAAATGCTCTACTCAGTGTCCCTCTGTTTCTGTGTGTTCATGAGCCTAGAAATGGAGAAACCTGACAGGGAGTCTAAACTGAGTGTTAACTAATCTTTCTTAATAGCTTACTTTGACATATGCTTAGATGAAGCCATAGCTCTCAGCAGAAATAACAAAGAATATTGTCCAGACATTTCAAAGAATAATTTATTTTTTTTCTCCTTTTTCCAGCGGGGTGTCTTTATTGTTTGTTTCCTATTGATAACAGGCATTAATAGATGGGTAACTAATACTTGTCTCCAAAGAAAAATTCTCCTAAGTACAATTCCCCATGGCAAAATCATTGCATGCCAAAGACTCCAGTGACTCCTGCATACCAGGTATAAAGCTGTTGAATGGTCACTCTGCAATGGTAGCAGTCACCCTTGAGAGTATGTATTGATTGGATTTCATCAGCCCCTGGAGGCTTTGAAGAGCCCTACACAATGAGATCCCTCTGTCTCTTCTGGAAAGAAGAAAGACATACACAAAATAATACACAACTTGAGTTAACATTTGGGATCTTTCCTGAGCCAGGGAGCAGTTTAAATGATCCATCTTAGAGATGTTCAGTAAAAGCATTATGACTCAGAGCTCTCACACCCCATCATGTTACTATATTTAACCCTGGGATAACAGGAAAAAGGAGATTGAGTTAGATTAAGCCACAGTGAGAGAGGTGCAAGCTAAGTTGAAAGACCTAATACTTGCCCCAGGTTCAGAGCATACATCCTGACTGTTACAGCTGCTTGACCGACAAGTGAAGACCTGTGCAGCTGAGGTAATCTGTATGTACATCCAAACCCTTTGAATAACTATTGTTCATCAGTCCATTCTTGGGTCTTGGAAGGAATCCTTTGCAGCTTTTGCAGGCTGATCTACTCTGGCCACTGAGGTGTGGGACTATAAAGATATTGTCCCTGATCAGCTTCTTCATCCTGCCCTGCTCCCCTACCAATGAAGGAGGACATTGTAGTCTACAGCAGACTTGGAGTAAAAGAAACATAAAACCCAGGGATCTCACTCTCTAAATCATCCAGATACACGTAATTTTTCAGAAACTTTCTAATATTGTGCAAAATTTTTTAGCGTTTGGCTGCATAAACATACCTGCCTACTAAATCTTGCTTCTAAAAAGTCTTTGATACACCCAGTTTTCCTACTTGAGAGGATACATGTACCTGTCAGCATTCAGAAAGAATTACTTAAGTTCTCTATGGAGTTGCTAGTGACTCCAAATGGGGAAGGATTGAAAAGTAGGAAAATATTTATCAATGGAAATTTGCAACTGTAAAAGGAAGACATCTGAAGACAACTAAAATTTGGGAGAGAAAAGAGAGCAAATTTTAAACAATCATGAATACAGAATAGGTTTGAAGAGAAAGAAGAGCTCCTGAGGAATGAGGAGCCATTTTCATCCCTGTTACATAACGTAGATTAGCAGATATGTCAAAATATGACGGTTTGGAATTTTTTAAAAATAATATTACTGGTAGGATCACCATGCGAATAAGGTATGTAGTAAGTTATACAGTCTGTCTTTCCTGTGTGACTTCCATAAAATCCATATTCAGCAAGTCTTGCTTTCTAGTAAACAATGGGACATTCAGTTTATATGTGAGGGGTAAGGGCATCCCAGTGAAAAGAGAGGGCACAGAATGGGAAAGAGAAGCAACATTGGCACAAAAGAGGCATAGAATGCCAATTCAGAAGGCGGGTGTGAAAGTAAAATCTGCTTCCATGCCTGCTACAGCATATATTACACAACTGGCACTTACTTGGCAAATCACCCACTCAGGCACTGACCTTGGCAGCATCACAGGGATAACCTCTATGTGAGGAAGGACTGTTCTTCAACAATGTCTCCAAAATGCTTGGCACCAAAATACTTTTTTTTTTTTTAAAAAAAGCAAGCATTTCTTCCACTTCATTTTTCAGTTGAAACCAGCATTTTCCTTTGGCTGCAAAGGAGACATCCTGTCTGTGACTTTTGGTATATTCTTCATATGGTGTTCCAGATTATTTGATATTTCACACAAATGCCATTGCACAAGCATCCCATTTTGTGGATGTTCCCATACTAGAGAGCAATGGGTGTATTCAGAGACTTGCTCAACTTAAATGATCTCCTTGTTAATTACTTGAGGATTTATGACAGAGTGCTTGGGTCTGCAATACCCTGGTAGAAGGTCTACTGAAGGAAAAAATGGAAAGTATTCTAAATGTTAGTGAAATTGAGATGTTTCTTTTCCACTGACATGCTCTCTTGTGCACAATAGTGAAAGAGAGACTGGGGATGTTAGTAAATAAAGTAAATTTCAGTCTAATAGTTTGCTTGAAGTTATATACTTATATTTTGTACTCAGATCATGTAGGAACTCTTTGTTCAATTCCACAAACATGAGAGTGAATGCTGTTAATTTGGGCAAAATTAGGAACATGTTCAGGGCAACACAGTATACATTGTGGTGTATATACTGAGGAGCTAATGAGAAGAAGTGCCATGCTGGACCTTGTTCTCACCAGCAAGGAGGGCCTGGTGGGATTTTGAAACACAAGAGCAGCCTTGGCTGCAGTGACCATGATGTGGTGGAGTTCAGGATCCTCAGGGCAGCAAGGAGGGCACACAGCAAGCTCACTGCACTGGACTTCAGGAGAGCTGACTTTGACCTCTTCATGGAACTGCTTGGTACAGTACCATGGGACATACTTAGGAGGGAAGAGGGGCACAAGATAGCCGGCTAGTATTCAGGGATCACTTCCTCCAAGCCCAGGAACTATGCATCCCAACAAAGAAGACATCAGGCAAAACTGCCAGGAGCCCTGCATGGATGAGCAAGATGGTCCTGAGCAGACTCAAATGGAAAAAAAGAAGCCTACAGAGGGTGGAAGCAAGGGCAAGTAGACTGGGAGGAATACAGAGAAACTGTCCAAGCGGACAGGTATCAGATTAGGAAAACTAAAGCTCTGATAGAATTAATCTGGCCAGAGATGGCAGAGGCAACAAGAAAAGTTTCTATAGGTACATCAATGATAAAAAGAAGACTATGGAAAATGTGGTCTCTCTCCAGCAGAAAATGGGAGACCTGGTTACCTGGCACACGGAGAAGGTACTCAAGTACTCAGTGACTTTTTGGCCTCTGTCTTCATCAGCAAGTGCTCTAGCCACACCACCCAAATCACAGAAGGCAAAGGCAGGGAGAAAGAGAATGAAGAAGTTCCCACTGTAAGAGAATGCCAGTTTTGAGACAAACATGAAGGTGCATGGGTCCATGGGAGGTGATGAGATGCATCGGTGGGTCCTGAGGAATCTGGTGAATGAAATGGCTAAGTCACTCTCCATCATATCTGAGAAGTCGTGGCAGTCCAGTGAAGTTCCCACTGACTGGAAAATGGAAAATATCCCATTTGTAAAACTAGAAAAAAGAAGACTCAGAGAATTACAAGCTGGTCAGTCTCCCCTCTGTGCCCAGCAAGATCATGGAGAAGGTCCTCTGGAAACTATGCTCAGACACTTGGAAAATAAGGAAGTGATTTGTGACAGCCAGTATGGCTTAACTAATGTCAAATCGTGCTGGACAAATTAGGTAGCTTTCTACAATAGGAGTACAGTTTTGGTGGATAAGGGAAGCGCAACTGGTGTCATCCACTTGGGCACATACAAAACTTGTCACTGTCACACACGACATCCTCGTCTCTAAATTGCAGAGACATGGATTTGATGGATGAACCAATCAGCGGATAATATATTGGATGGGTGGTCACACTCAAAGAGTTACAGTCAATGGCTTGATGTCCAAGTGGAGACCAGTGACAAATAGTGTTCCTCAGGGGTTGGTATTGGGACTGGCACTGTTTAACATCTCTGTCGGTGATATCAACAGTGAGATTCAGTGCACCCTCATCAAGTTTGCTTATGACACTAAGCTGTGTGGTGTGGTCAACAGTCTGGAGAGAAGGGATGTCATTCAGGAAGACCTTAACAGGCTTGAGAGATAAGTCCATGTGAACCTAATGAGGTTCAACAAGGCCAAGGGCAAAGTCCTGCACATAGATTGGGACAATCCTAAGGAGAACTACCTACAGGCTGAGTGGAGAATGGGTTGAAAGCAGCCCCAAGGAGAAGTACTTCGGGGTCTTGGTGGGCAAGGAGTTCAATGTGAATGTGCACTTGCAGCTCAGAAAGCTACTCATATTCTGAGCTGCATCAAAAGAAGCATGACTAACAAGCTGAGTGAGGTGACTGTGCACCTCTAATCCCTGGAGTACTGCATCGAGCTCTGGGAGCCACAAGGAAGATGAGCTGTATGGACAAGACTAGATGAGGGCCTCGTAGATGATCAGAGGGCTAGAGCACTTCTCCTGTGAAGACAGACTGAGGCACTTGGGGTTGTTCAGCCTGGAGAAGAGAAGGCTCCAGGGAGACGTTATTTTGGTCTTCTGGTACCTGAAGGGGACCTACAGGAAAGTTGGAGAGGGACTTTACAAGGGCAGGTAGTGGTAGGACAAAGGGTAATGGCCTTGAGCTGAAGGAGGGAAGATTTAAATTAGATATTAGGAAAACCAAATCTTCTCTGTGAGGGTGTTGAGGCACTGCAAGAGGTTGCCCAGGGAAGCTATGGCTGCTCCCTCCCTGGAAGTGTTCAAGGCCAGGTTGGATGGGGCTTTGGGCAACCTGGTCTAGTGGGTGTCTAGTGGTAACCTGGGTGTCTCTCCAAAGGGGTTGGAACTATATTATCTTGGTGGTCCCTTCCAACCTCAACCATTCTATACCTTTTGGAGAGCTTTTTTATAGGGGGTTGGGATCACATGAATCCTGGAATGAGGTTGGATAAGTGTTTCTGGGCACACTCCAAGGATGTAAATCAGTCTTCAGGATAAGGACCTAAGGCTCTTAAAGAAACTTGGGGTTAATTCTGAACATGATTTGAATTATGATTGCTATGAGGAAACAACTGTTTGTCTTTCAATTTGCAAAGAAACATGAAGATAAACAGTCAGAAATGTTTATTACAATGCAGATGGAAATAATTCCTAGACTTGATTTGCGTTTGCTCTCTAAAGAATAAGTGAAACTTTTCAGTGAAGTTAAATTGTAGGATATCTTCTTGCTATGCAGAAAAAATACAAAGTCTTTAGATCCAGAGGATGAAAGTTACATAGAAATGTGTTGGTATTGTAAGCAACTTACAGTCAGTGCCTCCTACGGAAAGCCTGCTTAGGTGGAACATGGATGTTACTTTTAAATAATGTAGGAGTAAATACTATTATGAGTCTTAAAGTCATTCTAAGAATTATTCTTGCTAGGAAAGATTACAGTAGTGAACTAACAGGTCTTTGTAGGTAAACATTTTAAGAAGCCTTCTAAATAGTGCCTTACCCATATGCATCCCCATACTTACTACCAGATGGCATAAAAATGGCATACATGTTGATTTCTCTCTTATCTCTTGCTTTCACTGTCACTCATTTTGATGAATGGAGAGACACAGCCAAAATGAAAAATGATGACAAATTCCTTGGGCCCAGATGAGGAGACAACTCATTTCAGAACCCAACTTGACCATTTTAATGATGGTGGGAAGGGACAATAAATAAACTTGATCAGTTGGGATCTGAAACTGGTCTGGATGAGACCTTTAACCTTGGATCTTGCCTTTACCTTGGCTCTTGCTGTGTTGCCATATTCTGAGTCTGTGATATGCCCCGTGTTGCGCACTGGCACTTCCAGACTAGCTGTGCCAGCCTTGAACATCCTATAACACCAAACGGGTATAGATTTTGTGGAGGAATTCAGACAATGTTAATTTTATTTCATTATCTTCAAAAAGAACATCTTTCTTCAGAAGACCATGAATCATGTATGTGAAATGATTTTTAGAGGATGGGCAACAGGTTACAGAAAATGGGTCAAAATTAAGGGAATCTTAAGGTCTGGAGTTTTTCCAAGTGAAGATTGTCTTTGTAGCTGTTGGAGAGGTATTTAGCATCTTTTCCTCAATTTGTCTGCCTTGGAACTGAAAACACTTCTTCTAACACAGTTCACAGGGAAATACAGGATCTTTACACTTAAGTTATCTGTTCTTAAACTGCCAGATAATGTTACAAAGTCAATAGCACGGAGTTTCAAATTGCCCTTTCCTGTCTGGCATATAGCAAGCCCTCCTTGTATCTCTAATCTAGGGGGGTCTGTAAAGAGTAATGCTTCTATGTGCTAGTGCAAACCCTACTTGCTGGATAAATAAGAGCTTTCTCTCTCACAGCTAAATTTCAGTGGCTTGTAACTCTTGCACAAAGGTCTTAAAGCAGAAGGTTTCTCTCTGCCCAGAATAACTACATTCAGCTCTTTTGGATTACAACTGATTGCTTCACAACCTGACAGCTACAGCAAACAAAATATGATGGCATAAAATTCAACAAATATTTTTGATGAACAGACATCAGCAAGTAACTCTAGGTCTGTGAACATGAGTGTTTAATCCTGCTATTTAAAGTTCTTAGACTCCTTTATTTATAGTCATTTCTATGTCTTGTCACTGTGGCATCTGAGTGGCTCGACAGGCTCCCATGAGCACAGCAAAGAATTATCCCAGTTGGGGGTGGGGGGTAGGGGGGGAAGAAGAAGAGGAGGCTGAGAGAAGTGGCAGTCACGCAGAGCATTTGCAGAACAGCCAAGATCACGATCCATCCTTCCTCCCCTTTATGAGCTCCCCATCCTTCCTTCCTTTTACTAGACTGTTGGCCAAATAAATATGTGCCTTCTATCCAAAGGTCTTTCTCCTGGTTTTATCATCATGATCGAGCTAATTGGGAGCAGGAGGGTAAATGAGGCATAGCTGATGTACATGGCATGATGCCCAGCTGACGCTACTGTTAAGCTGATGCCGGAAAAGTTAGGAAACCTTGGCTTGGCACCGAATAATAGGCCTATTGCAACTCAAGTGTGGGGCAGAGAGAGATTTTCCTGCAGCTGGCACCTTGTCTACAAGTGGTGTACAAGTGAAAATAATGAATGACTTGACTCTTTATGTTTCTGATGTTCATTTTATCGCAGTTCATCAGGCACCCATGAGTCTGACTGATGATTCCATGCAAAGAGCAACAATCGTTTCCCTTAAGAGAAATGAGTGACAGATGAAGAATGAACTGCAATTATAATCTCCCTTTTCAAGGGTTAGGTTGGCAATTTAACGAACTGTGCTCATTAACCGATTTAAGTTCCAATTCCCTGTTTTTATATCTGATGTGAATATCTTAAGTTAAACATTGCTTGTGATGCAGGATAATAGATAACAGCTAACATCATAAATAAGGAACACTAGAGATAAACTAAACTTTCATTGCAGAATTAATTTGCTACATCAAGATAAGATACCTGGCACCTCACTCAGCACTTTTTCCATTATAAGCCCATGTTTGCCCAAAGGGGAGCATCTGTTAAGATCACTGCTGCCACATGGAAGCCTTTTCCCATATGCACTCCATACAAAATGAAATGAGGACATACTTCTTTCTCTTTTTTTTTTTTTTTTTCTTCCCATCACAGTTGAAATGCATGTGTTAAGCAAAGGAGAAAAATAGCTGTGTAAAAACAAAACTCTGCCTAGTAAATATGGGTGAAAGGTGCCTCTTTCCCCCTTTATAGTCTGATCTTCTCCAAATATGCTGATCTGCTCTGAGTACCTGACTTCGGAGGTACAAGGCTGAGTTTCTTGGATGAGACAGATCATCAAAGATATTTATGAAGCTTCAGAGCTATTACTGGGTATGTTTCTGCTTGGTTGGAGATGGTGATGATTTACAGGAAACTTGTGGATAATTAAAGTCTGCACAGAGTGGTTGCCATTAAAAAGCAATTATTTACCATTGATTAGCATATTATGGTGAGGCTAATTAAGTAGAGGAATAACTTATTCAGGGTTTTGATGAATTCACCATTGCTGGGAATTTTCTTTAAAGTTGGCTGCTTTTATAAAGGTACGTGCACTTTCAAACAGGAAACCATAGTTGAAATATTCGTAGACTCCTTTTGTAAGGGGTTGTATCTTAATTAGCACAGCGTTTCCTTCTGTTTTTTTTTTTTTTTTTCTATGGTGTTGGAAATCTGATAGGTTCTTGAATACTCATAAGATATTGCAACATTTATTTGGGTGGAGCAACCTTCTGGTAAAGGGTTATTCCTTAATACTGATCTGCATGTATCTCTCATTCTGCCTCACTGCAAGTAGGTGCAGCCAGGAGGGCCCGAAGAGTGTAGGCTGAGAACTGACTCATGGCCTCTTTGCTCTACTGTTGGTTGTGTGCCACATCTAAAACACCTCATTGCAGAGGCTTACATGGGGAACTTCCAGATTAGGTTCAGAACTGGTTCTTCAAGGTTATTTTCCCATCATAAGAGCACAGGAGTCACCTTAGGAAATATGGATTTGCAGGGGAAAGAGACATTGCAGAAGCAGTTGAGATGCTCTTGAGGGTCAAAAGAGTCATAACAAGGAAAATACCCCTATGATCCTGTACTGCTCAATTGCAGTACCTAGCAGTAGTGGTTAAACCATGTTCAGAACTCTAGGGAGAATTACAGCTGCATAGGCACTCCTCATATCATCATATTTGTCTGTTTTACCAGGACAGTTTTAAGGGGTTCCCTGTCCCTCAGTCCTTTCCAGCAGCTGCTGCTGCTATGGTTTTACAGCTGCTCTTTCTGTGTGGGCACTGCTGCCATATGGCACCAGAATTTTCCCTTAGTCACCACAGCTCTGCCCACTGTCCTAGTATCCATGGTGCTATTGAATAGTACATTGCTTTGTTCTTTGAAGAGAACGTTATGTTTTGGCTATTAATCATGAATCCAGTGTTTTATTCCACAAACCTGAAGGCTTAATTAAAGTGATGCCAATTTTTTTGTTTATACCATCACTCATTTTTTGCAATGCATGGGAAATTTTCCTTCTTACATCCTTCCTTACCTGGTCTACTAAGCTCTGATTGGTGGGTAAATAAATGTCCCAAAAGGTTCTATCTCCATAAAATACAGTTTTCAACAAATCTTTTTTTTAGAAAAAAATAATCAGAGATTATTTGTTCACTTGGGCTGATACTGTTCATTTGATATGGTGTCCCATGGAATCAAACGCCTGTGCTACGGTCATTGAGGCTCATCTTTCACAGACTCTCAGTGCATTTGCTCCCATGAAATACCTATGATGTCAGTGTGCTGTGGGTAGGCAGGTTGGTTTATCTGTCTCTGGGCCTTGGAGCTATTCTCAAGTACTACAGTATCCACTGCAGAAATCAGCTAGAGTATGAAAGGAAAGGCAATTTAACTAGTTTTTTTCCTTTGTTGTTATGTTCCCTCTCCATGTTTGTTGCATGTGCATGAATAGCTAAGAACTGTAATGACCTCCCATTTCTTCTGCAGAGACCCTCAATTAACAGCACTTCTGAATCAGGCATGTGGGCACATGCTTTTGCCTGCCAACCTGAAATGTCTGGTATACCAAAGGTCATGGCAAGCAACACTGTTCTCGATCTGTCATATCCATATGTTCTTTTCTAGAAGAAAGAAGAACCTTTGTTGCTTTGGTGCTATTCATCAGAAAAAGGAAGGCCATTATTATACCATACTGTATTTCATCGGACCATTTCGTCACCTACTGTAAGTTTCTTTCTAGACATCAAAACCCCTGTTAAGCCAAGAGCAACATGCTTGAAGACCATAGGATGGAAGAGTTAAAAGTTTATTGCCAGAGTTGCAAGATATCAACTGATAGCATGCTTGCTTTCTGCTTTGTTGCAATGTGAAGTGCCTCACACCACAAACCAGGATGGCATATGAATAATATATATTGCTGACTAACAGCTGGAGTTTCTCAGGGCTCCTGTGTTCCCTCCAGTGAAATGCTCCCCTGTATAATTTACTAGGTGTCTCTCAGTAGAGCAAAGATAGTATATAAAATTACATTTAACAAAATGATACCTCTGAAAAACAATGGTCACTGTGTTGCCTGGAAACCGTTAGTCTGTCTAAAGCTGAGTACCTGATACTGCAGACCTGTGTTAATTTGTGCTGCTTGTGTGCAGGAGCAGCAATGGGAGCTCAGCCCAAAGTGATGCTGGCTGATGGCAGGAGGAACCCTGCCATAGCTGTGAGGACCTCCTTACACCACATGCAGGGTGACCGAGACCCAGAGTAAACCACATTTTACCGTACACCATGGTGCTATGGGGTGGGAATAAATGCTGAAGTCTCTGTGCATGAGAGTCAAGGGACAGCGTATGTGCTCCTGATGCAATAAAATATTTCTAGGTATGACATGGGTGTCGGCAATCTGCACTGAATATGGTTCCCCTCAACAGGGACATAGCAGCAGATTCAAGCTCTGAGCAAGAGGCAGGAGGCTAGTTTGAGGATAGCTTTTGTGCATATATTAATATGCCCATTTCTTTGGTTCAGTAGTGGATAAGGAGGATGGACTTTTTCCTATGATATAATGTCACAATTAGTTGTGAGAGCCACTGAACCTATTATAAGAGACATTTCATGCAATCATGTTTGCTGAAAAATTTTTCATGCTTGCAAGAACAAGAATATATACACAATTATTTTCAGAGTGGCAATTTTCTCCATGTGGATTTAATTAGAAAATGAATAAAGAGAAAGTTGGAGGTTTTGTGCTTGTTTTTTTTTTATTGGTTTACTTTCTTTTTACAAACTCAAGTTACAGGAAACAAATTGCACAAGTGTTGCTGCCTTGGTAGCCTTTAAAATGATGATAACAATAATAACAACAATAAAATCTTGTTCTCAAAAGGCCAGGAAGGCATGTGATATCAATAGACTCACTTCCATGGAAGCTTGTGGATTTTTGCCAAGTGATACTAATTTAGAATCTGTACTGACCTTTCATTCAGGGATATAAAGTGCCCTGATGGCAACTACAAATTTTGAAAATGACAGAGTTCTTTTGAGGCACATTTTAGAGAATAACTGAACCTTGGAAAGAGGAAGATTCAATGACAGAAAATCTATGATAAGTGGGGGTTCTGTTTTTTTTTGGGGGGGGGGCGTGGTAAAATAGTGAATCATATTTTTTTGAAGGCCATGACTGTTCCTCAGATTTATAATCAATTGAACCTCAGTATATGAGAAGAGCTGGTTGATTTTGATGGAACTTCTCACAGATCAAGGAGCTTATTCTGTGGCAGTTAAATCAGCAGAATTGGATCTAGTGAAAAATACAAATAAAGCTTTTTTTATGTGAAAGACAGATGATGAAATAGGACGGCATCTTTCCACCCTAGCTACCCACCTAACAACCCCTTAGGCACTGATCCTCCAAGGCACATCAGTGAAGGAAGGCTTGAAAAAGACTTCTCAACACTCGTCCATAATTGTGCTGAGGAGATGGGTAACCACCCCGAACTGCAGTAAGAATTTGTGTCCTCTTTATATCATACGCTGCCAGCTCGTGTTCAGGCTGAGGAGTAGGAAACCCTGAATCCAGACCTTCTGCACCTGATGGGGATTTGATTTCTTTGAGGCTGTATTGAAGAGTGGCCAGCCCCCTGTGGCGTCCTGGATACCCAGCTCCCTCAAAGCTGCTCTACAAAGGGCGGTGCGGTTTGCAGAAGGCAAGCAAAGCCAATGCTCTCCTCTGTGTAAAGGGACAGCTCCCTTTCGCTTGCAGGCATTCCTCTGCTGCTCCCTCCCACTGGTGGCAGGCACCCAAAGTGGAAGTCTTAATTTGCTCATCATTTTCATGTCACACAGAGTACTGAGGAAAAAACACCTCTGATACTAGTCTAATGATCAACTATTTTCTGATTTCTGGCATGATATGTGAGTTGTGAAGGACAGTGTCTAAATCAAATAACAATGCACCAAGTATCTTCTTCTTAGTTCTCAGTTGTGTCTGTAGGGAGAAGCAAAAGAACCAGTAGGATAAATTACAGGAAAAGTCCCTTTTAGCAGCTACAACATGAATTCCAGAGTGGGTGACTTCTGAAAGAATTAGAAGGTTCTATGTTTCGAGCGATACATGACTGCATAATAGCTGTATGTGGCTTGGAGGTACAAATACATGGAAAGCTCTGGAGTTTGGTGTCAAAGAGATGTGTTTGCAATAAAGACTGGGATGAGGTTGAATACAGAGAAATCAAGTAGGGGAAGCTGTTGGGGGATATTTGAAGAGGAATAAAACTTATAGTATCTAGGTAGATAGACTGCATCATGTGAGAAGCATTAGTTGGAGAAACATGCATTGGATTATAAAGACTTTGGATTACTCTATCAGTAGTACTGTGTTACCTGATTTAAATATTTAAGCATAGGAAATAATAATATTTATTATTATTTATTTATTATCACTGTTAGAGAGCAGTGTAGGGGAGAGGGACCTGGGGGTTCTGGTAGATAGCAGGATGACCATGAGCCAGCAATGTGCCCTCGTGGCCAAGAAGGCAAATGGCATCCTGGGGTGTAGGGGGGTGGCTAGTAGGTCAAGAGAGGTCCTCCTCCCCCTCTACTCTGCCCTGGTGACACCACACCTGGAGTATTGTGTCCAGTTCTGGGCCGCTCAGTTCAAGAAGGACATGCAACTCCTTGAAAGAGTCCAGGGCCACCAAGATGATGGAGGGAGTGTAACAACTTCCCTGTGAGGATAGGCTGATGGAGCTGGGTCTCTTTAGATTGGATAAGTGGGGACTGCAGGGTGATCTCATTCATGCCTATAAATATATTAAGGGTGAATGTCAGGAGGATGGGTCTAGGCTCTTTTCAGTAATGGCCAGTTACAGGACAAGGGTCAAGAAGTTCCATGTGAATAAGAACTTCTGCCATAAGAAGTTCCATGCAAATGCAAGCAAAGACTTTCTCTGCGAGGGTGACAGATCACTGGAACAGGCTGCCCAGAGAAGTTGTGGAGTCTCCTTCTCTGGAGACATTCAAGACCAATGTGGACATGTTCCTGTGTGATTTAATCTAGGTGATATTGCTCTAGGCAGTGGGGTTACACTAGATGATCTTTCAAAGTCCCTTCAAACTTCTAACATTCAGTAATTCTGTGATTCTGTGATATACATTACATATAATGGAAAAAAACCCACTGCAGTGAAGCCAAGGTGTTGAAATAGTGGACTGTATTAAAAACCAAGAACGTTAGAGGTAAAAAAAAAAAAAAAACAAAAACAAAAAAAGAGTAAATACAAGGAATAAAGAGTTAGTGTAGTGCTTCATAAGCAAGCATTAATTTAACTGGCTCCATCTTAGCTCTGCTCCAGAATTAAAAAAAAAATAAAT
Source organism: Heliornis fulica (assembly GCA_013399135.1). NCBI lineage: Eukaryota > Metazoa > Chordata > Aves > Gruiformes > Heliornithidae > Heliornis > Heliornis fulica. The sequence goes on along the minus strand of VXBZ01004691.1, from coordinate 30,314 downwards.
ATTCAGGATTTTGCATATTTAGACATGAATGTAATTTAACAAAACAAGTTGAATCATGAATTTAATTACACAGCAAGTGCAAGTAAAGTGGTTGTAATATTGTTACAGAAATGCCACTGTGATAAACTTACATTACATTGTGTTCCTAATTCAATTTCCATGCACAAGCCCAAAGTACTAGGTTTAGTTCTGTCACTGTAGATATAACAAAACCAGTATAAAGGAAGACATGTTTTGTAGCTATTTCAGTAGTGGGATATTAAAAAGCTGTATTCCTTCTTAATAAATGTTATGCTTACAATTAAATAAACAAAATCACAATTTTATAGCCCATAAATGATAAATACTGCATTAAAAGAAAAAAGGAAGCATCCACAGTAAAATTTTACATGAAAAATCATGCTGAAGATGAAAGAGAAATAAACTTGAAGAAAATCTTAGTGACATATAGGAAATCTATGGAAAAAGAAAACTCACTCCATGCCTCCTCTGCTTCTCATCATTGTTGCAGGAGTATTACTACACCTGTGCTTCACAGCCACAATTGTGTTACTAATTAAAATATTAGTAACTTCTTAAGATGTATTTGTGTATTTGCTTTTTGATTCTGTTCACTGTGTGAACCCCTGCCTCTGCCAAACCTGAACTGGTGTTGCAAAGTGGTAAAAGACCTGGAAAATGTCTGTGCTGTAACAATCTAATTGGTTTTAGAATGGGCTACTTGGGAATTTTTTGTCCAGATGACATAAAATTTCTTAAGCATGCTTATTTTTTGTCAAAAGGTAATGAATTTAAGCTCTTTTTTTTTTTTTTTTTTTTTCTGTTAAGTTTCTCAGCTGGGGTGGGTTCAACAGCTGAATATAGACAACCAGGCAAACTGCTGTTGGGAAGCAGAGAGCAACATATCATTGATCCCTGGTATATAAACCATGTGCTCAATTTCATATTGTTTCTATGTGAGGTGTGTAAGTAAGGACTGCAGACTAGTTGGGTACACATGGGAAGCAGCCGACGTTGGTAAACCCTTTCCCTGAGGTAACTTACCTAACGGTGTGCTGGTGGTACCATTATATCCATCCCAGAAAACCATCTACAATCTTATCACTGGAGAGATTGTAGAAACAGCTTAATACCATCATAAAGTTGCTGTTGATGACTTGACTTGCCATTTCCCTCTATTGCCTTTTGATTTGTGTTGTACAGGATTTGTAGTTGGCTAAATAAGAGCTCTGATTCCTTGGAAATAACATGTATGCTGTTGATGGATAGGTCTCTGTGAGGAAAAGATGTACACACTTTTCATGCCAATATAAAAATTCTGACACTATAGTAGCAACAGGAATATTATGCCAGGTATAATGTATAATCTGGTTTGCAAGAAGAAGAAGCAAATTTTAAATGTTTCATTAGGACTTGAACATGTCAATATCATATCCTAAAACACCTTGTAATTTACCCAATGGGAGAGAAATAAATCACAATGGCCAAGATCTGCACCAGAAGAAGCCATTTTTGGAGTTAAACCTTGCAAAGGAGGTTAAGAATAACAGGAAGGGTTTCTTTAAATATATAGCCACAAAACTTATATTAGAGGCAGTGTGGGTCCACTGACAAATGAAGAAGGTGCCCTGGTTACTGAGGACAGTAAGAAGGCAGAGTTACTGAATGCCTTCTTTGCATCTGTCTGTACTCTTAGGGACAGTTTGCAGGAGCCACAGATGTCAGAAGTCCCAGAGGAAGCCAGGATAAATGAGGAGCCCGCCTCAGTTGATGAGGGCTGGATCAGGGATCAGTTAAGCCGTCTGGACATTCATAAATCCATGGGTCCTGATAGGATGCACCCGAGGGTGCTGTGGGAGCTGGCAGGAGTCATTGCTAGGCCGCTGTCCATCATCTTTCAGAAATCCTGGGAAATGGGAGAGGTGCCTGAGGACTGGAGAAAGGCAAATGTCACCCTGGTCTTCAAAAAAGGCAAGAAGGAAGAACTGGGTAACTACAGACTGGTCAACCTCACTTCCATCCCAGGAAAGGTGACGGAATGACTTGTCCTTGGTGCTGTCTCCAGGCATAAGGATAAGGAGGTTATTAGAAGCAGTCATCATGGTTTTACCAATGGGAGGTCATATCTGACTCCCATTATTAATCTAATAGCCTTTTATGAGGACATAACCAGGTGGATGAATGATGGTAGGGCAGTGGATGTGGTTTTTCTGGATCTCGGTAAGGCATTTGACACTGTCTCCCACAGCATCATGGTGGGCAAACTGAGGAAGTGTGTCCTGGAGGGTAGAGTAGTGAGGTGGTTTGGGAGCTGGTTGAAGGGAAGAAGTCAGAGAGTATTCATTAATGGGACAGTCTGTAACTAGTGGTGTCCCTCAGGGGTTAGTAGTGGGACCAGTATTGTTCAGTGTATTCACTGATGACCTGGATGAGGGAATAGAGTGCACAGTCAATGCACAGGCATTCCACCAGCTGCTAGAACAAAATTTAACTCTATCCTAGCTGGAACTAGGACATTATTTCAAAAGGAAAGGGTAGAGGCCATCATATAACTCAACCAGTGAAATGAGGAATATCACTGTTAAACTCTTCTGTCTCTAACTGCTGCTGTCTTTGTGTCTTTCTAACCTGGCTCTTTTCTAACCTTCTTCCTCATCTCTGTCTTGACAAATGGGTTGTCCCAAGCTTTACCCAAGCTATGCTTTCTAATGATGAGTTAGTTACCCCAACAATGAAAGTTATTCCTACTACTTTCCCTGAAACTGAAATACAAGGAGTTGTCTGTTGCCCTCCAAGAGAGCTTTGCTCCAGAGCAAAGGGACTGAAAAGTTAGGGTCCCACTGATTTACGAAAATGCCTAAATTTAGACTTAGGAGAAAATTCTCGTTACATCAGTAACACTTTTGAAATTTTTTTTGTATGTTCACTGTATGTTGCACTGCCCTAACAGCATGTAAAGAGCATGGTGAATATTTGGTATTTTCATTTCGTGTAGGCGCAAAATTTTTATTTCGTGTAAGTCTAGATACAAAATATCTGCTGTTGCTGAGCGTAGAAAAGAAGGCAGGGAGAGATGTTCCTTGTGAACACTGCCAGAAAAAAAATCACACAATCCAAACAGAATTTTAAATAGATAGAGTAAGGTAAAGTTTACTCTGCAGTAGTATGTCTCATCTTTAAGAAGATATTATTCATAACACTTTTGAAATTACATTACCAAAAATGTTTCTTTTTTTACTATCTGTGCTAAATTTCTCTTCCAGCTTTAGAGTGAAAATCACTTTCCTACATTTATTATGACTGAGTTTTAATGTTTTTAAATAATTGTGCAATGTAAGGGTCATTCTTCTGGTTAAAACAGGGAAAACATTTCTGTCCAGAAAAGAAAAAAAAAAAAAAAAGAGACATTTCCAGTCTAGTACAATACCAGGCAGGGAATGACATTGTCACTTAATCAACCAGGAAGCAATAAGCTCATGATTTTGTGTACATCCTCATGAAAGCTGACATCAAGGTTAACCTTTGGCTGAGGTGGGTTTAAATGCAGTCCAGAGTTACTATCCATTGAAAAATAAATAAAATGTAAACTGAAGCCCCACATCCTCACTCTGTTTCAGGAGTCATCCCAAAAGACAAAAAAATAAGCACTCTGACTAAAGAAAGCACCAAAATGCTTCATTGTCCCTCTTTTGTGTGCAGGCATTTGCTTTAGAATCTGTTGTTATAGGTAAAACAGAATATATGAAACAGCATATAAATTGTTGGTGGGTTTTTTTATTTGTGTGTTTGTGTTTGTTTAGGTTGTTTTGCTTTTCAGTTGTGTTAAAGTGTTGGGGTTATTTTATTTTTTGTTTGTTTTTTATGCTGCTTTTGTGTTTTGGGTTTTTTGGTTTTTTTTTTTTTTTTTTTTTTAAATTCTTGCAGCCATTCTGTTTCTTTCTGGATAAATTAGGCTGCTGTGTTCTTACTATCTTAGGATGTGCACTGTTCAAGCCACTTACATGTTTCAAATAAAACCTGGGATTTTTTTTTTTTGGTTCTTCCCAGTACAGAAGAAACTCAAAATGAACTTCAGCAAGGCATTAGGAAAAAAGACATTTTTTATACACATCTCTCAGCTAGTGTGAGGAAAGTTGAATAAATAGAAATGAAGGGAGATCAGGTTATATTCAAACCAGAGTTTTGAAAGCATCATTTTAAATATTTAAAAAGGAATACCTAAGGAATTTGTTAATCACACTTAATTTGTGTGTATAAAATTCATGAGTTAAGTGGGCTCTCCATCATTGTACTCTGCTCAAAGGAGAACTGCAGCCAGAGACAAAGATCCTAGAAATAGGTGAATTAATGGATTAATATGAATTTAAAAAAAAAGTGTTCAAGACACTTTATCTAACTTATTTCAGCTTTTAAAGAGGATGAACATTAGTCACGGCTGTTTCAGGATTCACTTTAATACATATTTGATGAGATTTGAAAGAACTCAGACTTAGAAATTCTCTTTTATTTAGACTTTTCTAAATACTAAAGTGGAATCAACCTTGGATTTAAAGGAATATTAGCTCTCTCCTCACATATTCTGTCTAGTCTTGTGAGAGCTGCCCATTGTACCCAAATACAACAGTTTCTTTAGCAGTGCTGAATCTTAGACACTAAAGACAGCCTCTCCTCAATGGGGGTTACTACAAGGGGAAAAAGAAATTTTCAGTGCGTCAGAGAAGGGACAATCTAATCCTCTTTGCTGGTACATCTGCTCTGGCAGTTTTGCTCTACAAATCAAAAGGCATCCCATTAATTAAAGTTCCTTTTTCTTTCATTTTTATTCATCTCAAGAAATGTGACTAGTATTCAGAAAAAAAAAAAAAAAGAAACACTTTAGTCACAAATACCCACCACCAGAAGTGTATGTATTTAGTCTGGTTTCTTTTTTTTTTTTCCTCTTTCTTTTTCTTTCTCTTTACTTTCTCTCTCACTTTATCTCTTTCCTTCTCTCTCTCCCCCTCTTTCTCTTTTTATGGAGAACCTTCTCCTTTGGCAAAGTGCAATACATTCAGAGAGAGTCTTACAAAACAAAGCTTTCAGTTCTTGGTCAGCAACAAACTCATCTTTGTTCATGCAGCTCTATTAAGGAAAGAAGGCCAATTTTATGCAGGTTTCTATGGTCTGTGGCACAAAGGCATCTATCTGCATGCAAGCTATCTGGCAGGCACACAGCAGACTATGAGATCATCTATTTTAGCAATCACCAGCTGCAATGAGGAACTGTAAAAAATTATAAACTGTTTTATGTAGTGCTTTTATTTTTCTAAACAGGCAGCACTACAGATTTATGCATTGTTTTGTGGACAGATAACAAGTGCGGCTAATGGGGTCCCTTCACATCTAGATCTCAGGATCTAGTCTGCATTTCCCCCTATGAGCCTAGGTTGGTTTTCATTGGATACTAATGTCATCTGTCTTAAGCAGGAAGTGATGCTCGACTGCTTTATCCCTGGGGTTCTAACTGTTGTGTAAGGAATTCTGGCCCTTTATTTGATGGACTTTTACTGTGCTTTTGCAACCATCCACTATTATCCCACAGTGGGTGGCCAGCTATTTAACACTTGCCAGTTGCATCATACACTGCCCATAAAGACCATGTACTGTAATTTCACAGCATGAGGAAAATGAGAATATCTCAGAATTTCTCCTGATAGAAGAAGATGATTTGAGAAGGGAACCTGAACAGCTTAGAAGGGCTTTAATATACCAAGAAAATAACATTCATTTAATTCAGTAGTGTAGTACAGCATAATATAAGGCAAACCCAGCCCCTTCCTATTTGTCTGTTGGGCTGTCCTAGGCAGGATGCTCAACCTGATCTAAATCATAGTGGAAAGATTTCCTTTTGATCCGGTTGGATTTCGAGTGGATCGGTGGTGCAGACTGACTTATACCAGTGAAGGGACTGGCCCGTGTTTGCTTGCTGAGTCAGTTCAGTGGGTTTTCCTGTGCATTAGCACATGTCGGGGAGAAACAAGTGTCTGAGTGAAGCAAAAGTCAACCAGAAAATGCTTTCCTGCAGGACAGTATTCCCACTGTGCACAGTGTACACTTTACAAAGAAGTGAGCAGGGTGTCATATAGTAAGATATAGTGTTAAAATGGATAATGTTAACTCTTGCACAAAACTCACCTTGGGCTGGTTTTTACTGTGCAGTGACTGTCAGGAAGCCATTGCCTTGCTGAGGGACAAAGTCTTAGGGTTGTGGCACTATGCAGTTAAATTATCACTTCTTTAAATGTGAAGGTTAAGCATTCCTTGCCCATGTCAACAGTATTATCCTGAATTTATCAATGTGATTCTAAAATATCAAACTACTGGATTTAGAATTTGTTTTCTGAAAGCATAGTTTTACAGAATCTACCATCTAGGATTTCTCTTACATGGAAACATAATTCCCTGTAGTTTCTGAATGTCATGATACAGGTTTTCTTAAGCTAAAATTACCTGAAAAGGACAGAACAGAGTGTAAGAAAACAGGAAGTTAGTCATGTTTCATAGGGTATGTGAGATATATTTACCTGATGAGTAAAAACAACACAAGATGATCCCTTTCAAGCCTATTTGACTGAGAACTTTAATACACGGGAACATAAAAGATTCATAAGCTTTTGTTATCCAACACTGGCAGTTTGGAAACAATTAAATTCTGTAAATAGAGAATGCTGTGTACTTTTCATTAAAGCAGGGTATCCAATTGCAGGTAGTGCCACAGGAAAACTCACCATGTTCATGGAAAATATTCTTTACATCTGTCATATTCCAACCTAACTACCTGGAAACAAACTGGCGATTATTCTGTACATGCCTTTTCGATCACAGCACCCATTCTTAGGTACAGGGCAATACATTTAGAACAAAGGAACACATCACATTGCAGGAGAGAAGCTGAAGTACTACAAAGGATGACATTTACTGCTGGAAACAGGTGATTGTCTTCTTTCTGCCACTCCAGATGAAATCCAGGCTTTGCCTTAGGATACACTCTTGCAGATGCCCTAAGTATCAGAAATATATTATTTCTTTGTGTTATTAGTAATAATATATTATTAGTTAGTATTAACACTACTGTTTACTAGCCCCAACACACTGTAGCAGATGTTGCATAAATACCCATGAGAACTCTGTGTATTTGGGAAGATTTCTCACATTGCTTTTAGCATTTCTTGTAAAAGCTAAAAAAATAAGCCTTATTTTTGTTCCCAGATTTGAAAGAAAATTCATGCCTTCAGTAACACCTTTGTGAGTGGGTGAGAAGTGAGCCCAATTTCAAATGAATTATTTAACCACCTACAAGTGGTTTTATATGGATGATTAACCTGTTAGTGCACCTTTTCTTAGAGCATTACTCATGATTAGCAGCTTTAACAAATACACATGTGTGTGCGTGCACAGGCATGCACACATACACAGAAGGCTCACACCTACTCAAAAACTTGGGTAACCTGACACAGGTAGAAGAAATAAAGGAACAGAAAGTATCAACAGGAGCGCAGTGAAACATTCTCTTTGGAGAATACATGCCTGTATGTAAGAATATTCAGGATAATATTTCAGAGTACTGACAATCTGTAGCTGTTTCTCAGAATTAGGAAGCATCTTCTATGTGTGTATTCAGCGAGCAAATGCATTCAGCTATCCAGTCAATGAGCCACTGTGGGCTTGCTGGAGGATCTTCTGGGTGAAAATTTGTCTAGCATATGAGTCAAAATGCTCTCATGATCTGAATTTACATATTTGTAAGTTCTGAGATCCCACTGATTTCATTTTCTGATGATGGAGTCAGTGCAATTCAACCATCTGCCATGTGTCAGGTAGGTCTTCATAACTAAACTAACAACTTCATGCTAAATGGGAAGAAAGAACTTAACTGTACTTAACCTGCGAAGGAAGAGCCACCTCAGCCTCATTTGCAGAGCTTAGCAGGGTAAGTGCAGCAGTTATTGCTGCTTAGTTGGATTGAAATAACTTATGATGCTACAGTAATCATGAGGCTGTGGCTTCAATGGGATTCATGTTTCTAAGTGCTTATATCATTTTTTTAAATGGTACTTCAACATCCTTTGGAATTTAGTCACTTTTGAAGACCACGCCTAAGAAATTATAATAATGCCTTCCAGCTTTACAGGAATTAATCTGTCCTGGGCTTTTATACTGCACTGATTTCCACAGTGCTGAAGGATGCATTTTGCATTTACCATTTGGGGGGGATATACGTTCTGAAGATCTCATGATAAAAATCCCTGTCCTTCTTTGCAATACAGCATCTAGGAAGGGAGCCAGAAATCTTCACATAGGATGGAGGTTTCATTTCTTGGAACTTCTTGCCTGTTATGGTTAATTCCATGGCAATAGCTAGTCAGAAAAAAAAAAAAAACAGGCACAAAATTCAGGTCATTTGATATTTGTAGTCCAGTATTTCTGTCTGGAACCCAGATTTCAGTACATGTTGCTCTTTTTCACCTGATCACAGGTCTTACCAATAAAGGGATAGGCACCTCTAAGCTAATTGTCTGATTGAGCTTCTGCCAAGGTCTGAAATAATCTGGTATTTTAGTCTTTCACATTCTGTTATCCCTAAGGTAATAGGGATTGGTATATCATGGTAATGTTTGAAGAGCAAAAGGAATGAAGGTAATGTCTCTAAACTAAATCTTAATTTACACAAACAATTCCTTGTCCTATGTTTTAATATGTGAAACAATCTATTTATATTTGGGGTATGATACAGTACAGCATAATTTGCCATTCTTTATTTAACACCAGATGTTCTGTGCTCTTTGGAGAAGTACGTAGAGCACAGAATTATCTATTGCCCTTCAAGCACCATACAGTTCAGTTTGCTCCTATTTGGTGGTGTTTTAGAAAATCATGTCTACCTTTCTTCTCACTTGGGATGTGTATAAATCTTATGGAAGCCAGTATGTCTGAAGTTAAGAAGAGACCACATCTAAAAATTAAACAGCATACAGCTAACACTTCCTTCCCAGGTCGAAGAACTAGCAAAAATGCTTCCTCTTGGATCTGCAGTTGGCTGAAAGACCAGCCTTTCAGGGGAGGCTTTCAGAAAGAGGCTCTTACACAATCTCAGTAGACAAGAAGAGCATCAAGTTCTTTGTCACCAGACAGAACTTACTCTCTCCAACCATTGAGAGCAGAATTATGATCCAATTCTGCTTTTGAGTGGTGCTGCAGAAGGCTTTTCCAGGCTGCCTTGGTTATGAAGTAAGTCCTCATGTTCACACTTCATGAACCAAACAGTACCTTTGGACATGTGATTTTTCAAAACCAGTTTGGTTATTCTTCAGCTGATTTTGGCTCAATTGAGTTTCATTATCCCTTCAAAGTAAAACTTTCTCTTTCCCCTAACCACAGTACTGTGTTTTGCAATGGTCATATTGCTGCTGAACTTTTGTTTTGCCAAAAATTCCTTCTTCATCACTGTCAGACAAGAGAGGATGTATTTATACAGCAACTTGACAGCACTGTGGAGGGAGTGGGAGGCTTTGAAGTGCACTTGAAGAGTTAAAACCTAAAAGACCTTTTTGATCCTATTAAGGACTGTTTACTAAATTTTTTATTACTGTCAGTGAAGCCAGACACAGATTCTAAAACTTTTATTGGAATGAATGGGATATAATACTTCTATTTTTATTTTCTTGCAGTGAAGACATTACATTAAAGCAGATTGCACTTGCTACCACTTACCAAAAAGGTAACAGATTTTGTGAGTGGTTTATATGTTACAGGGAGGGACTGATCCCTAATTTATATAGCTAGTCAAAAAGAAAATCAAGGCACAANCTTTAATCTACCAGGTAAAGTCAGTGCCTGGAAGTTAAAAGAGATATTTAGGTAGAAGATATATACATTTAAAATTTGGATTAGTTGGAACAAAACAGACATTAGGGAAATGATGTCTGACTCAAAATGTCAAGCCTTGCCGGTATGTTTGAAACAAATTTATAGAGGTGTCAATCACCTACTGTCTCTCTTGACTCTAAAATAATGGATTCTATATCATCCATGCTAATAAACATTATATTTTTGATAGATATATATTGTTTTGCCTATCCATATTTTTCTTGTTCGCATCATTCAATAGGTGGAATATCATTTATATATTAAGAGATATTTTTGATCTGGGGAAAGGATCACATGATAATGCTTTGTAGTTTGTGCTGGGCAGTAAGGCATGCTGTCTTAGGTCTCTCCTTAGCTCTCATGGCTTCTGAATTAGAAAGGTTTATTTTCTTCTCATCTAAATTCAAACATGTAAGCTGTTGTATCTATGTCTTAACTAACTGTCCAAGGCTCTGCTTATGTCAATAAATCAAAGCAGGTGTTTTTTAGGATGCAAGTCTTTTTTTCTGTAAAACCTGTGCTAGAATGAGCACACAAACAAACAAATGCCCACAAATGCAAAACATAACGTACTGAACTTTCCAGAAGCAAATGTGCTCACTGGGAAGTTCTGACATTTGGTATTTTCAACTGTAATTCGTAGCAAAAATTACTAATAAAGTGTCTGAATTTCTTTCAATTTTACATTTGTGAATGACTTGAAAAGTCATTTCCATGGGGCTTGAAGTTGTTCCACTGAAAATGGAGGGCTCTCCTTGACTTTACTGACCTCAGGGCTGCATCACAGCACCTGATTTTTGAAATGTGGTTGGCACATGCAGCTGCTTTCAACTTATGTGAAAGTTAGCGGTGACATACACATCTAAAATCCGGTTGTTATGATTAAGATGCAGCTATCTTGCTGACACAGAATCTGATATATGTATGAGTAGAGTATGTTGTTCATTCTCTTATACATCATACCACTTAATAAGCAATACCTGTTACAAGTTAAGATCTTCAATAAAAGAGCAAGCATTTTCTGACTCAAGCTTCCTACTGTGATGAGACTTGAAAATGAGTCATGGTCAATAGCATTCAGCACTTATGATGAGATAAGGCTTTCAAGTTTGACACCAAATAGCAAATAAACTGGATGGGAAAGGTTAAATGATGACAAGTTCTTGATCTTTGTCTATATGTATAACTTTAAAATGGAGATTAGTCATAAACTCAACACACTTTATAACATTAGCAGAAGCATTGCCACATGGACACATTGGTATGGTTCTAGCAGTAGGGTAAGACTCATAGCAGTTGAAAAAAATACTGAAGTATTTAAGAATTCATGAAATTCAGAACACAGCTGGTTGCAAACCTTGTGGCAACAGAACTTCTGAGTTTGGTTAGAAATATTAAAGTTCCTTTAGCTAAAGAATTATTAGATCCTTTAGAGCACAGGAATTGCGATTCCATTAGGAAGGTAGAGAGACAGACAAAAAGCATAGCATCTGGACGTGGTGGTGTGTGCCTTGGAAATGTACAGTGGGAATACCAGGAGCTTTGAGAGGAGGTGCAGAAGTGGAATACAGGGAGGAAGAAATACTCTCTGAAGGCAATGGAAAAGTCCTAAGAATTGGTTAGGAAGGAATAGAGATATGTTCCAATGAAGAGAAGCCTTGTAAACAGCTCTTTAGCAATTTGAAGGCAGGCCGTGGATCCTGGCTCAGGTCTATGCTAGTATAAAATATTAAAAAAGAACCTGGTTTAAATTGCAAATATAATTCTGTAGAGGGATTCCAGTGGCTGTATATCTTGTGAGTTCTGGACATTGTGGTGGCTGGTTGGTCACTGTAAATGTAATTAGCCTCAGAATATGAAAATGCATAGTAGTTTTTATTATGCTACACCAGTCGATTTGTTGACTATTTTGCTGTCAGGTGGAGAATAAGGAACTTAAACTATGAAGGTTAGAATAAATAAGTTGTTAGCAGAAAGAAATATTTTGTAGTTCTGTAAAACATATCAGAGCCCAGCATGTGAAGAACAGTTGTAATAGTGATACCATCATTATGAGTGCATTCAGAGTTTAGCAGATTGCTGATGACTGATTTGGGTTTTTTCCCAAACCAGACTATGTGATGGGTACACATGGCATCACAGAGTCATAACTGAGTCAGAGTTTTGGAGGCAAAAAGTTCAAAGTGAACATAAGCTCATTTGATTGCCAAGTGAGACGCTGCCCTGTGGAACACTACAAGTAGTGGTGATCATGAAGCTATGTGTCACTCTGTTCTTTGATTGTGTAACCCAAATTCAAAACTTACCTAAGAGCATGAAATGTGATTCAGTTCAGTTTTGGAACTAAAATAGTGTAGAGGTCAATTTTCCATCCAGTGATTTGAAATAAATGGCTTTTCTTTAAAGACCTGTAAAGTACCATACATTTAGATAGTAGTAATTGACCTTATCTTGCTGCTTTTTTTTTGCAGAAAGCATGTCCCTAAATGTTCAAAATATACAGACTGATTCAAAGTGACATAAGTCAATGGCTTGTAATCCTTTTGATGAATGGTAAGAGATTAGGAAATGATCCTGCAAATATAAGCAGATGGATTCTATAATTTTATAAGTCTTTTCAGATCTAACTTAGGGATGGTTTAAGATTTACTGCCAATCAGTATAAAGCAGCTACAGGCTTTATGTAAGTTGAACTATAGCAACTCCAGGAGTGACAAAGGGATAAGGTGATTTCACTCCATATTGACTTTCTTTCTAAGCAGGAAGACTTTCAGTTTGCTAGACGTGGATTGCACAGTCTATGTTGTCAATAGTGGACAGCATCTCATCTTTGCTTCTTTGGCAGGTTTTTGTAGATGATTTTGTAGTTTATTCTACCCATTCTTTTCCTTGGTTCTTAAATCTTGTTAAGCCTTTTGCAGACATTTTCTATTCCCAAGAATGGCCCAGCTTTGTGCTGTATTCCTCTCCCTACTTCTCTGTATTTCTCTCACACTGGTTCACAGCTGGAGACCTCTCTTTTCCTCTGCACTCTCTAGGCACCCTTAGTTTAATTGTCTAAAAAAACAGTGACTATGCAGTTGTTAATGTAGAAGCAGCTCAGGACAACAAAATAAGTATGCTGAATACAAACCAAACAGTTGAAAACCCCTAGTGTCGGTGGGATTTTGAAGTGAAAGAGAGACCACTGAAGGTGCTGAGCATTGAATCTCACGTCTTCTCAAAATTTATGCCCATCAGAGATGAGGTGCTGCACCTTATGTGAAGTAAAGGTTTTGCATGCAGACCCAAGTAGGAGAAATCAAATACAGTGCTATCACTGGGTCCTTTCCTAGAGGGTGGAACGTAGGGTTGTGGCCTTCTAAGGTGGAAGCTGTTACTATTGGCTAATCAAGCTAGGAAACTGTTTCGGGAATAAGATGCCAGCTGTGCTGACTCTTTTCTATTTCCATTAGCTGCAACTTGTATACAAGAAAACTGTTGGGATACTATTGATTAAACTGTTTCATCAACAGCAGAGTTGTCCAAATTGCAAGAGCTGTTAAGACCTTGTAAACTCAAGATGGGTCAGTTCTGGATTCCTTGAGTATAACTTGTAATCCGTGAATGTGAGAGCTCAGGTGACTCCTCAAAAATTTAAGCCATTTCATTTTCAAATAAGTAAAGCAAATATTTTCAAATATTTGTCTTTGGACAAATATTTGAAAATATTTGCTTTGGACAAATAACTGGTTTTCTTCATAAAGATTTTTTTCAGCAAAATAGCCTGCCATTATAAACTGCTTGTGTGATCGATCTTAAAAATAATTGTTTATTATGTTACACTTATTTTAAAAAGTCCTAATTTGACTTTTGAAAAAAAAAGAGTACTCCAAGCAAAAATTCTATTAAAAAAAAAAACCAAACAACCAATAAATGTGAGTTCTGCTTATGTTCACCTGACTGTCATTGAGGACTACATGGTTTATAATTGCTGTGATATTGCTCTCTCCATGGTGAGCACTTCTGTGCCTGCTCTGTCTTCCCTATGGCTGTGAGAATACAAGAAGGAAAACAAAATGCATAAGTAGTTCACAAGATTTCTGGCTTGATTCAGAAGAGGTTCTGCATCTGTCCTTCTTATCCCTGAAAATAGATGTGTTACTCTGCAGGGAGAGATTGTGACTGATATTGATACTAGAATAAGACTAAAAATCTACAAGAAAAGTCCAATGAGACTCGGAGAAACTTCAGAGCAGTTACAAGAGCAGTTATGAAGAAAATATATTCTTTAAATTTCTTTTAATCTTTGTTTTAATTGTTCCATTTGCACACCAGTGCCTCATTTATACTTCTGGGAAAATTTAGAGAGAAAGAAGATGTTTTTCATGAGAAGGGATTTAGGCGCACATCTAGGTTTTAAATGAGCTTAGCAAAAAGATCTCCTGTGATGTTAATGATCGCTGGAAGGTTTTGCTCTTTGGTCTTATAATTAGAGACTGAGATAACATCTAAGTATTTTGTTTTGAGTGCTTCTATTTAATTGATTTTTCATTACCATTTTCTAGAATTACTGAAACTACCAATAGTGGGTTGATCTTTCTGGGGCTTAAATTTATTAGTTAAGTCATATTGAGATACTCAGAGAGACAACCTAAATGCAGCACTAACTGTTCATTCATTTCTCTGCAAAAAGCACAGGATTTTTAAAGTATTCTCAGCAATAATTATTCAAGGAGTCTATTTGGTTTGTAATGTGAATTTTTTTTAAATAGAGCACCATAGTGACATCAATTTTAAAAGTTATCCCATTTTTAGAAAGAATGATCCTTCATGATTCATCCAGATGAATTGTTTATAGTCGAATTTGAGTAAACTTCAGAGTCCCTGAATATTACTTCCAACTGTTAAACTTCACCATACTTCATTTAAATTTTCCGTTTCTCAGGGAACTCTGAGAAATGGAATGGGATAAGAAGCCAAATACTTCAAAATTCTAGGAAAATGAAAAATTTGAATCAGTCTTGTTGAGATGGTTCATCTTCATACATACAGAAAGTTTTGTTCAGACAAGATTAAACTGCTCACTTCCAACATTATATCCAGTTTCAAGAAAACACAATAACAATTGTGGATTTAAGCTAGAGGAGGGCAGGTTTAGTTAGATATCGTGGAGAAGTTCTTCCCAGAAAGAGTGTTGAGGTGCTGGAACAGACAGCCCAGAGAGCTGGTGGATGCCCCAACCCTGGAGGTGTTCAAGGGCAGGTTGGATGGGGCCCTGGGCAACCTTGTCTAGATGCAGGCCTGGAGGTTGGTTGTCCTGTCTGTGGCAGTGGGGTTGGAACTCCATGATCCTTGGGACCCTTGCAACTCAGGCCAGTCTGTGATTCTGTGTGATTCTACAATTGTTTTTAAATTTATGATAGAATGCATGTTATTATTTAGTATAAGATAAAAACTGAAATTGTAACATTTGTCTTTAATCAATCATAGAATCACAGAATCTCCTGAGTTGGAAGAGACCCATAAGGATCATCTAGTCCAGCTCCTAGCTCCACACGGAGACAGCCAAGTTAGAGCCCGTGACTGAGTGCATCGTCCGGATGTTTCTTGCTCAGTCAAGCTCAGTGCTGTGACCACTTCCCCGGGGAGCCTGTTCCAGTGCCTCACCACCCTCTCAGTAAAGAACCTCTTCCTAACATCCAACCTAAATCTCCTCTGTCACAG
Source organism: Heliornis fulica (assembly GCA_013399135.1). Classification (NCBI taxonomy): domain Eukaryota; kingdom Metazoa; phylum Chordata; class Aves; order Gruiformes; family Heliornithidae; genus Heliornis; species Heliornis fulica. Next base: position 14,702 of record VXBZ01004691.1, on the reverse strand, counting down.
CTTCCCTTGGATGCCCCTCCTTGGGTCCTATCACTGGTTGACAAGAGAGGAGATTGGTGCCTTCCCCTTTGCTCCCCCTCATCAGGAAACCATAGGCCATGATGAGATCTCCCCTCAGCCTTCTCTTCTCCAAGCTGAACACAGGGAGGTCAATCTCTTCTTGTAAGACTTCCCCTCCAGACCCTTCACCATCCCTACTGCCCTCCTTTGAACACTCTCCAATAGTTTTATGTCCCTCTTTTTCTGTGGCGCCCAAAACTGCCCACAGTGCTCAAGTACAGAGCAGTGTAAAGCAGGACAATCACCTCCCTGGACCAGCTGGCAATGCTGGGCTTGATGCACCACAGGATACAGTTGGCTCTCGTAGCTGCTGAGGCACACTGCTGGCTAATGTTTAACTTGTTGTTGTCCAAGACCCCCAAATCCCTGTCAGCTTGGCTTTCCTCCAGCGTCTGATCTCCCAGTCTGTATGTCTGCAGCCAGGGTTGCCCATTCCCAGGTACAGAATCCAGCACTTGCCCTTGTCAAAATCCATGTTGTTGGTGATCAAGACAAAAGGTATTTCAGAGCTGTTGAAGATAATATTAGTTATGTGGAGCTGTCTTCAAATTAGAGGGAAGAATTAACTGTTTCTGCTACATTGTGGTTATCTTCAATTACTTCAAAGTCTTTTCTTTATATTTGTCTTTTTTTTTTTTTCCTGAGATTGTTTGGGCAATTCTTCTAATTGCAAGAAGAGAGTGATGGCTTCAAAATGACATTCACATTTGCATGAAATATTTACATAAGTCAAATTCAGCATTTTTTAGAGGAATACTGTTCCCTGTAGAGTCAACTTAGAGCCCTAAGAAGCCACATCAAAAACATTGCTAACTAAAGTGGGGTTTTAATTATAATCATTATGTCAGTGAAAAAAAAAACCAAACCATGAGGCAAAATTGTAGAATTGCTTTCTGAGCAGGTGTGGTTCAAGTAAACTGAGCAGATCTCCAAATTTAAAAAAAACCCAAAGTTACAACTGGAGAAAATTGCAACCACAATTAGCCTATATAATAACACATCACTTGCACCTGATGAGTCAGGCTGATCCCTGGATCTGGCAATGGAAAGATGTTTTACCTCTGGGTGAAGTTGCCTGGGGATAGCTACCTCAAACATAGGCATTCAGATTATAGCATTTGAAGTGAGGTGCAAGGAATCCTAACTGTGGGAGATTTTGCATTTCTTCCTCTTCTTCCCATCTCTTGAAGAAAAGCTGGCAAAACCTTGGTGCTGTTCCCAGCCATGAAAGTGTTTGCCCAGAACCCAGCCATCTGTGAGCACCATTATCTTGTTGCCTTTTAGGAGCCTTTATACATTTATATAGATTTTAGTAAAAATAAATAGAGTAACTGGGAACTTGTTTGATCCCTGTATATCACAGGTCAGTTAGTATTTCTCAGAGTTTCTACTGCAGTTTCAGTGGCTGTTATAACAACTGATTCCTTTACAGATTTTAAACAGCAACTTAAACTATTGATTTGAGAGATTGATCAGAAATGCACTTTTCAGGTCCCAAATGCTTATAAACTAATTTTCACAGTACTGTGAGAAATGAATGTGCCAAATAGAGGGGACAATACAGGGAAAGGAAGAGTAAGTCCTACAGGACCAAGATCCCAGGTTTCCTCTTCTAAGATGTCTGGTTCAAAAGTAAATAGCTGTATAAATGCCTATAGTTGTGTGCATATTGTATTTATTGTTTATATATGTATACACAGACATGCATGCACAGGCATATATACATATATACTTATGTATAAAATTAAGTCACTCGCCCTTCCTGCAGAAGAAGAGGACCTGAAGAAGGAATCTAAATACAGAGGAAAAAATTGATTTTAGTGAACAAAATTGATAAACGAAAGAAACTGATAGCTGAGGCAATGTTTGGAGGAGGATGAAAATGAAAGTATCACGTACTTGCCCTTAAACGAATCTTCAACCTGTCAGACTGTGGTTTTCACACTGCTTTCACTCTTTTGTGGTAAGACTGCAAGAAGGCTGCAGGTATGTTCTGTCTGATCTGCTTTTTTTATTAGTAGGAGAAATACTCTAACAATGTTCTCTGTAGCAGTCTTCCCATGGGTCCATCAGCCAGGGAACAACATTCTCAGCCTCCCCCCTCCTCCTCTGTTTTTTATAGGCTGTAACTGCAGAACTAAATGACCACAGAAGTTCCCAAGTGTTTCTTGAGGAAACTTCATCAGCTTAAACCAGCCTGCCAGCTGCTGACTTGAGCTCAATTGCAGTAGACACAAATTAATCTGTTCTACATTGGGGAAGAGGGAGATGTTACATTCTATTCTATATACCAGGAGCCTGGTGTGGGAGAGGGTGTTCTGTAGAGCTTTCCTGATGCTGAAAGGTGCTGTTCCATGATGGTGGTAATGGAATTAGATGATCCAGTGATCCCTTCAGGTGTTACATTCTCACATTTCTCTCACACCTCGCCTCTCCCTATTTTGTAAGAAGGGAAAACTGAAGAGCAGCTTCAGAAAATGAATTAGCAGGAACAAAACATCAGTGGCTGAGGCTGAGAAAGCAGGGAAAGTCTGATGTTTCTGTAGCTTCCTGTGACCCCTTCCCTGACGCTGCTGGTGTTGGGCAGAGGGTTCACGCTGCCACCTCCATATACCACCACTCTTCAGAAAAACACTTATGTAGATTCAAACTGAGTTACAAGCTTTTGTCCTACTAACACACAACTCTGTCGTGCACTTGAATTCAGGTGTGTAAGCAGCCTGTTGCTTAGCAATGAACCTGAGCCTCTGCTTATATTTTTGGGTGATCAAAGGACTCTGTGAGACAATAGAAAGCACAGCACCAGCTGTTTTGTACACTTAACAACTCTTTCCTACTGCTAGGCTGTGAAGAGGACTTAGGCAGAGAGGCAAGAACAAGGTTTCAGAACAAGAGTCGCTCTTTTTTCCTGTCAGATCCAGCACTGACCCATGACTTACAGGAGAGCTTCTGCTCTCAAAACATCTTTACCCGCTGAAGCTTGTCTCTGTGTCTTATGCAGTTTTCTGTTGTTTATAACTCATTATCTGGTTCTTCTCCCAAGTTTTTTCTCCTTTCCAGTTTACCTGACTCATAGATATTTCTTCACTAAGGTTTTTTATATTCCATTGTCATCCTCACCTTGCTCTATTGAGCCCATACCTTCTGGATGTTTTGAGGTTCAACCAGGCCAAGTGCAAGGTCCTGCATCTGGGTCGAGGCAATCCCAGGCACAACTACAGACTGGGAGGAGAGTGGCTCCAGAGCAGCCCTGAGGAGAAGGACTTGGGAGTGATGGTGGATGAGAGACTCAACATGAGCCGACAATGTGCTCTTGCGGCCCAGAAGGCCAACTGCATCTTGGGCTGCATCAAGAGGAGCGTGGCCAGCAGGTCGAGGGAGGGGATTCTCCCCCTCTACTCTGCCCTCGTGAGACCTCACCTGGAGTACTGTGTCCAGTTCTGGAACCCCCAACACAAGAAGGACATGGACCAGTTGGAGAGGGTCCAGAGGAGGGCCACAAAGATGATAAAGGGGCTGGAGCACCTTTCCTATGAGGACAGGCTGAGAGAGTTGGGGCTGTTCATCCTGGAGAAGAGGAGGCTCCGGGAAGACTTTATAGTGGTCTTCCAGTACCTCAAGGGGGCCTACAAGAAAGATGGGGAGAGGCTGTTCAGTAGGGCCTGTTGTGACTAGACAAGGGGTAATGGTTTCAAAATAGAGGGAGGTAGATTTAGATTGGATATTAGAAAAAAGTTCTTTACTGTAAGAGTAGTGGAGCACTGGAACAGGTTTCCCAGGGAGGTGGTGGATGCCCCATCCCTGGAGACATTCAAGGCCAGGTTGGATGAGGCCCTGAGCAACCTGATCTAGTTGGGGGTGTCCCTGCTTCTTGCAGGGGGGTTGGACTAGATGACCTCTGGGAGTCCCTTCTAACTCTAATCATTCTATGATTCTATGACGTTTCAGCAAGGAAGGCCTTTTCCTTGCCAGGGAAGGTTTTTGCAGGAGCACAGACCTGAAAGCAATTACACTGGGCCATCACCTGTACCTGTCAGTTTTCAAACCTGAGGTCCAAGCTTAAAAATAGGAGCTGTCCCTGCTTTCAGAATCTTCAGTTGCTGCTTTCAGCATCTTCAGTTACCTCCCTGCTCTGTGAGGCTAAACCTGCCTTGTAGTGAACTCCCCAGATCCCATACGGCTGAATGGGTAATCTGTGTTTAAGATACTGTGTTTTATTGACGATTTTCATGGCTTCATCTTCCCTTTTAATCTTGTCCCTCTTTTCCCTACCACAGTTTGTGTGTTAGTTTCAGCTCCACATAATTTTTCAGCTTTAAGCCCTTTGAGGAGGCCGTGGGAGTTGAATTTACAGATAACTGAAGGTACATATAGCAAGATGTACCACTTAGTTTATGAAGACTTCAGCTGTCTTTCTATTATAGAAAAGAATACTTCAAACTATTCTTTTCTACTTCAACAATATTGGTCTGTGTGCAACAAGCCACAGATTTTAATGTTACATGTTTTAATGTTTCTACCTGAAAAAAAGCTTTTTATCATATTAAAAGGGTTCAAGATACAACTGCTTATATATGTAGAGCTGATTTTTCATCAGAATTATTATGCATCAAAGAAAATTTTCCCTACACAGTTGTAGTCAGTATAGTAGAAAAGATCTGATTTCCCCTTCCCCTCTGACACGTTTTCAACTGTCTTTTTAGAACTCACAGATATTTTTGGAAGAAATAATCTACAAATTCTCCCAGAGTCTCTTGGTACTGCTTCTTTTAATGCTGCTGCCATCCATTTATGTATTCATTTTATGTGCATTGATTTTCCAGCAAAGGCTATAGGACTGAAAATCAAAAAGTTGAAGAAATATACTAAGCACCTTGAGAAGAATACAAATTCTTGCCTTTACACAATGTCCAGTGAATGTGGCTCAGACATTGCTTGCAAGGGTGAGTTAAAACATTATTGACAGTTCAAAAAACTATGTGTGGGGATGCTGGATGGACCCTTTAAAATGATAGAACCTCCTTGTGCAGTAGCTGGACTGGGATCATTATACATGGGCACTACCAAAAGGCCATGAGATGGTTATGATGTGATAGTTTTGAATGAGTGGCTTTCATAAAAATACATGTCTGCAAGAAACTTCAGTTAAATGTTGGCACCCAGACTTTTGCTCAGTCAAAAGTCTCACAGACAGCTCTATTTGTTCTAAAATCATCTAATCATATTTACTATAAATCTAATAAATAATTTTAGATTTTACAGCATCCAGAAATAGTGGTTAGATTTGGACAGTTTAACTTGCCTAAATTAGCTAGCAGTTCAGGTCTAAGCCTGTATGACTCTAAATTCAATTGCCAGAGCAGTTTCAGTCATAGAGGTTAAGTGCTTGCGCTGTCCTGTCTCCCAGTGTAAAGCTGTTGTGGAAAAAGGCCGTAGAATCACAGAGTCAAGTTACAGCTCTCAGATTAAGACACTTAAACCTCGATGTCCACTTACAACCCTTAACTACTGTTGAAGCTCCCAAGAGACAGTGTAGATTTATTCAATATCTCATAGAGACTAGAGTGATTTTCAGATGACCTATATTTAGTCAGTGGACATGCTTTATATTTTCCACTGTCTGTGTCATCTAGATTTTTAGGATAGGATTCAGTTGTCTGAACACTCTTGTCTTGAACACTATGTTACAGAGTTCTAAGTCCAAACTACCATTAGTCCTGATTCATATCTGCTATCCCTGTGCAGGCATCTCAAGGATGTCTCGGATGGCAGAGGGTGTCTGTCTTCAGGCTAAGCAATAGTGTTGACTGCAGTGGGAGCTCAGATATTAGCTCACAGATAGACACGTACCCATTGATGTTACCACTCAGAGGAGTCTGTGTGAAAAAGAAACCGATTGAGAGGAGATGTGACCGTGTGGTCCTATGGTATGGAGGCTCTTTAAGGTGTGGAAGGACAGGTCCTGTGCTCTTGTTGCTGTGCCTCATGCTACTGCTGCCTGCACTGCATGCCCTTAGCGTTTATTGGAAAAAATGTGCAAGCAGTGTTTGGAATAGATTCATTTCCAGGGTTGTCTCCCTTCTAAGTACTGCTCTGACTTCACCAGAGTCAGACTATCTCTACCTGCTATTTACTTTCTGTTTTTTTGCACTGAAACAGCTCACAATAGACAGCAGCCAGTCCAGGTTAGCTGTAACCAGGCTGATAAACGCATTGTAAATGAGGACCTTGGAAAGACTCTTCTGGTAGAAGACTCGGAGGCCAAAACCAGATATGTAATAAATGCCATCTGCAAAGAGATGCAAACACTCATACTGTGGGAAGCAAAGTCCAGTGTTTATTCTTGGTGGTGTGAAGATTTTTGTTATGGAGCAGAAACCCAGACTTCTTCCAGTTTAAGTCAAGCGATGTGACAGGACTGAACTTTGTGATATGCCATTATGACTCAGCTGAATTAGTTCCTTTACTGCAACCAAGTTAGTTCCTTGAATATTGCATCACCTTATAACTTTGGGAACATTTGGGTATGCACAGACACTGCAGCATTGTTTGTTCAGCTCCCTCAGGACAGAGGTGTACACACACACAACAAAGCCTCCTCTTGACAAAGTGACACTTTCTCTGGGATTTCAACATGCACGCATCAGTGGGCTCCCCAAATTTTAAATTCCTGGAGGAGAAGTTAGTGAATAGTTGGAAGGAAGGGGAAAAGCTGTACTTCAGTTGGGATTGAGAATGGGAAGGCCTATATTATCATTTGAATATCCACTGGTGCTGGGACCAGGAACCTGGACCTGAACAGACAGAAGGGAAAAATAGGAGCTACTCACATTGCTGGCAGAGAAGATGGCAAGGACTGTCTCATTCCCTACCAGGGTACAAGAGTTTCCTACTCTGAATTTGACAAGGGTCCTCTGAAGAGGAGAGGAGGTCTAGTTTGCCAAGAGCAGTGGTGCAGCTCTCAGAAAAGAGGCAGCAGCAGGGGTCAGGATTCTCCAAAAGCAGGTTTTAACAAAGAGCTCTGGATCTGGCTGTGATTTTAATGTCCTGAACTGAGCTTCCTCTAGCACACCCTAAATAGGAGGAAATGTTTTTCCTCTTGTCTTTAGGCAAAGAAAAGTATAAAGAAACTGAAAGAATGTAAAGTTGTTAGGGCAACATTTTAAAGTAGTATGGCAATCACTAACCCTCTTAAGAAGTCTTGAGAACTGTTGATACAGTAGTCTGCCAAGGTTGCTAAAGAAACTTGAAGGTTTTTTTCCAATTTTTTTTATTCCTCCTCCCACCCACCCCACCCCATTCTTCAGTTTATTGATTTTGCCCAATTTTCCTCATTTGCTGATACAAGCAAATACTGTCTTAATGTGCATCTCCTGTTGGTTTGTTTGGGTTTTTTTGCAAAGGGTTTACTACTAGGCTGATGATGGAATGGAAATGGCCCACAGCTCCTCTATGGTTCTATGTTTGCATTGTGGGGAAATTCAAGGATACTTGTTCACCCAGATCCAAGGGCTGAGAGTTTGACCTAAGCCTTCGTTGGGTCTCATCTAACTCATATGCCTGGATTTCATCCACAAAATCATCATTTTTTGGGAGAGCTGTACACAGCCAAGGACCATACCAAGAGAAAAACTGTGAATCTAGACCTTGGAGATCAGAGGGACTCCAAGGGGTCCTCAGTTCAGGAATCAGCAGTATGGATTGGGAGCTTACAGACCACTCTCGATCACCTCTCCCTCAGCATGTGTCATGGGGACCCCCAACAGGATAGACAAGATTTTGGAAAATCTGGAATAAGAGCTGCAGACACTGATGAGAAGGAAACCACAAACCTGGGAGTAAGCTGCTGAAATGATGCTCAAGAATTTATTTTTCTAGAATTGACCTAGTTTTCAAGAAAGAAATGCAAATGTCTTCTCAGGTTCCTTATATTTAAGGAAGTACAAAAGTGTTTTGCTGATTCAGGACCCTGTTGTGAAAGCTACGTTGGTCCATTGACAAGAGGGCAGAATTAAGGCTAATAATGTGAAATTAGAGGGAAAATGTAAAGGCTTTTCACAATGCTGATTGTGCATGCATTCAGATAAGAACAGGGAAGAACCCATGAAAGGAAAATTTTTTGATCTACCAAAATAATTTATGAACTTTGAGATCAAATTCCTGAGTTTTTTTTAATGATTATTCCTTGCAGAAGTCAATTCTGATTTTAATTAGGAGGAAAAAAAACCCCAACACTCTAAAACCTAACAAACCAGCTACAAATAATTTCACAGATATATAAAGTGCTTCAAAACTAAATATTTTTGCTGCTGCTTTTTACATTTGCAAAAATAAAAGAAATCAGTTCAGGGTTGACCTGAAACAAATTAGAAAGCATTTTTTAGGTTCAGCCACCAAACTGAAAATTCAGTTATTTGCACATGTCTAATTAGGATTCTAAGAAAAAGCTTTAAATAAGAGAAGTATGAACTATTTTTCACAGCTCAGTGTTCTTTTTTTTTTTCTCTGTAGTTGCTCACAGTCATTGCTATACCTCTTTCTGTTATAGTTAGTTATTCAGGCTCCAGTGTACCTTTTTCAATTATTAGCAATACACAGTATACAAGCTGTCTCTCCTTTGAGCCCCTTTATTAAACACAGAAGTGATTTAAGTAGCTGCTTTGGACTTCAGAGCCAGGAGGTAATTTTGTATGCCCAGCTGCCTACTTTCAGTAGGTGTGTGCTTGCTCTGTGTATGATAACCTCTCTGCAAGAGTATATTTTGTGAGTAAAAATTAGGTCTGATTTTTCAGTAACACATGCTGAACTCAGAAGTTCATGATTTAACAGGGACTGCTATTGGACCAGAAATATCAGTTTAATTTTTTATAAATTACATTATCATGACACTCAGGTTACTGGGGCCATTTCCTAATGCTAATATTCTTGGACAGTTTTTTTCTTTTTTCTTAATTAGAAGTTTTTGGAAGACCTGTACTTCGGGCACTATTATTTTAAGCGAAGCCTTTTCACTTGTTATATGTCCCATTTCAAGATGGAATTACTATTGCTTCAGTTCAGTGTTCTGCATTTGAATCTCTTCTACAGAAGAGCGTAGGTTTCTTTCTGCACAATTGCTTTCTGTCTCTTCCAAATAAAGTTGGTTTGCTTGTTTTGACAGTTCTTATTACCTCTGAAAAGCTTTACTTAAAAGAACTTTCAGTGCACTCTGCAGTTTTCTGCAGCCTGGTTTCCACCTTTGTCCCCATGATTTAGAGTGACAATAGTGTTTATTTTACTGCACAAAGCATACCTTTTCATATGCCAGTTTATATTTTAAATGCTTTGCCTAAATTGGGCAAAAAAGGGTTGAAAAGAGAAGAGCACAGGATTACAAACATAAAATATCAGGTAAGCCCTTCAGAAGATTCTCCTTTTGATAACACTGGTCTTATCTGGTCTGAAACCATCCTAAGTGTAAGTATCTCACACCGTACTATTTAGAAAATACAGAGTTTGTGTTCCTATTCTAACCTTGCCCTAACCAGGGGCTCAATACTCACACAGTCCCCTTGAGTTCCTTGTAATGAAGTGAGCTCTCCTCCTGTACGTTCTGTTTCCCATTAGAGTGGAGTATAAACATTTAAAATTGCGTGGGAACATGAGGAGCTATGTGATCCTCTATCAGTCTCTTCCAATATATCCTTATCCTTTGCATGTGTTCTGTTTTTCTCAACCTAAAAACAAATCCAACAATAGCTATAAACCAATGTCAGTATAATTGTCACCTATTTTTCTGGAAAAAATAGCAACTCTCCCCACATCTTGTTTACTTTTTATATCTGGAAAGAAAATCAGAATTTAGGTGTCAGTAAATACTTCTTCCCAGATTTTCATGTTCATAATTTATTCCAAGAGCTGCTTACATGTCGTAATGAAACGTGAGTACAAATTGGTTGCTCCAAATGTTTCAAACAAATGGCTCTCTACATTTAGCATTACTTGGGGTTTTTTGCTTTTATTTCTCAGCTGTTATGACGCTTATTTACTGCCTCTTGTACAAACAGCCTTGTAGGTTGGGTTTGAGCTTTTATTTTTGTCTACGTGGAACAGAGAAGATACACTGTCGTATGTTTGTCAGACAAGAAAATTATACAGGGCACTTTGTATCTTATAAAAATACACAAAACCCTGCTGAATTATTCATACTTGGAGAGGGTTATGCAGGAAAAGGGATGGAGATGTAAGAGTCACTTGGAAAATCCGACCATAATTTGATGAACTAAGTACTGGTGGATCTAACATCTGGTTTGGATGAGTCTGGAGAAAGGAAACAGAGTCTAGGCTCAAGTTCCAAGTAACAGACACCTTAATTTAGCATTTTTAATATGTATTTTTATGGTCTGTATTCTGCTTTTTTTTTTTACAGAGAATATCAATCAAAACATTAGACCCTGGTAGCTTGTGCCTTGGCATTAATGACCAAAGCCTGGGTCTGGATTATAAGCAGACTTTCATGTAGTTTCCCCAGTCCCTTTCCCGAGGCATGAGTTCAACAGCGCAGATAGAAACCTTACAGACTGAAGTAAAAACAGCAGCATGGTTGCAGTACCATGAGTGAATGAGCTACTAGATACCTTTCAGAATAGCTAGAACATATTTTACAGCATAATATTTTACAGCAGGGATCTCAGGTCAAAGGGTTGACTAGAAAATCACACAGAATCACAGCATATTAGGAGCTGGAAGAGACCTCGAAAGACCATCCAGTCCAAACCCCCCGACCGAGCAGGATCATCTAGAGAACTGATACCCTGGTAATTATTAAACTATAGGAGCTGGAACAGAGCACTGGAACAGGCTGCCCAGGGAGGTTGTGGAGACTCCTTCTCTAGAGGCATTCATAACCCACCTGGACGTGTTCCTGTGTGATTTAATCTAGGTCATCCTTTTCGGCGGGTGGTGGGGGGAAGGTTGGACTAGATGATCTTCTGAGCTCCCTTCAAACTCCTAACATTCTGTGATTCTGTGATAGGAGCTGTCTCTTAATTCTGATGAAAACACTTTTTTCCTGAATATTTCTGCAGTAGCAACAACTTTGCAGAAAGAGTTTGTAATTTATTTTTTTTTCAAACATAAACTTGCAAATCAGCATGGTACAACATTTTCTGTTGGATAATTTGGTTTCAGCCTGCTCTCCTGTGCTGAAAGCTGCTGCATTTTCCCTTGAATCCATAGACTGGTTTCAAAGGTTCCCCAGGGGTCTGCTGTGAGGGGGTCTTTCTTTGTTACCTGCTCTTGGAAAAAGTGGTATTCTCTGTGCCTGCCAGGAACAACTTTCTCAATACAGCACTTGGAACTCCCAGGCCCCGGCTGACCCTTCCAGCCTGGCTGAGAGCATTGAGCCCTGTGTCAGGGTGCACCTCGTTGAGGAGAGTGTTAGATGGACACTTGCCTAACTGAATTTGTCAGTTTCCCTTGCTGTCAACTTTAGCACTGGAAAGATGATGGGGAAAATTAACACATGCTTATCTGGGCGAAGGAAAGTTTTAAATTTGAAAAATCTGGGTTGGTAACTACGTGGCAAAGGGAAAAACAAACCAGCAAAATGTCATTCTAACTCTCCTTCAACAAAGATTTCATGTCTCACATCTCTCCCTGTTGACTTCTGGAGGGGAATTTCAAGAATCAAAAGACAGGTGTAGCAGTAGGGTCTTCCTCTCTCCTAATGTCTTTCCCTTCCTATGCAAATTAGGAATTCGTTGCTTCCTTGGGGACACCCCTAAAATTCTTCCAAGATTGCTGGAACATTGCGAGCTTATGATAAAAATCCACGAGGAATAGATCATAGAGAATTAGTTGTATTTGTGTTCTTATACACCACACTCAGCCTTATCTTTCAATGCTACATTTTGCATTGAAGCCATTGTCACTCACATTTATTTTTAGTTTTGGGGGACTTATTCACAAACTCCAGTTAAGTGAGGATCTTAAGCATGTACCTAATTTTAAGCATGGGAAGAGCAGTGTTTCCTTGCAGTACTGAAGTTTATTTTAATAGAGTTGATGTCAAGAAAGTTCTAACCAAGTCTCTCCCAGTTGCATACCAGAAATCTCCCCAGAAATAATCATGGAAACATGGAATGCATTAGATTGGAAGGTGCCTTTAAAGGTCATCTAGTCCAGCTCCCTTGCAATAAGAAAGGACACCTTTAAAATAGCTGTCCTAGTTTGAAATTTAATAACCGTCCTAACTTGAAATCTCTACCCCAAAACATCACAGGTCATGCTGAGGCAGAGGACAGGGATATAAACTTGGACCCCTTGTGTTGAAAGCCAGTATCTACACAACTTGTGCATGCCTGCACCTTGCCATTTATGACTTTGTGAGCTATGAAAGAATATTTTTATAAAAATACCTGGAACAAGGTGTTGCTTTGGAACAGAATTGTCCTGGTGTCAGCTGCTAAAGAGTAATCATACTGCAGTCATAATGTTTCACGTGTTTAAAAGTAAATACAGGTTTCTTTATCAGGTAAAATTAGGCCAAACATACAATAACAGATGAGAGAAATAATGCTGAATATGGACAGATGACAGAGTACAAAAAGATCCAGTCTCAAAAGGATGCAGTCCTCAGTTTTGGGGACAGTGTGCCAGAGGGAGCACAGCTTTCTGGGTGTTAATATTTCTTCCACTGCCCAAATTACACTATGGGCAAACTGAAGAAAGACTGTGACCTTACCAAGCATTTGGTATTTTTCAACCTTACCAAGACACATGGGCTCAACAGATTACTTACTAACCTTTAAGTCATCAGTATCTCTAGAGACCACAACACCTTTTACTATTGTCTCCTTTCTGAGATGTCAGGAATGAACCTTTGTTCCCCACTTGCCTCCTACATAAATAGCCTCACAACTTTGTCTAAAAATGTTTGCTAAAGTGTTGAGTCTTTACAGTAATGAGACACAGACAAGGCCTTGTTTTACAGTTGGTCATATCCCAGGACACTGGCTGGCCATCTGCTCCTGTGTACTCCAGAAAGCACTAATCTGGAAGATGGCATTTTCAACAACCCTTGGGGACACTTCTTGATATTGGGGTCAAATGGCTTTTTTCTGGCTTCATGCAGAATATGTGTGTTGGGGCATGTTACAGTTCTAGTAACTACAGATGATGTGTGGTGGGATTTTTTTTTTTAAATTACAAGCATCCATGTGTATGCATACATTGTATTATAAGTGTGATAATCCAGAATCATATGGCTCCTACCTTATACTTTAAGGAGCTACAGCCCTCCACCCACATGTAAAGAATATATTTTTTCTGGAAGGTGAATTTACTCTGCACTCTAAGGCCTCGTGATGGGGCTGCACTGCTAAAATAAGCCACCCCTTCCGCAATACCATCTCCCGGGAAGTACTCAGTGTCTTCTGTTTGCTGAAGAAATGTCGCTAGCATACTGGTCTTGGTAGCAGAGCCACCCCAGACTTTATCATGGCTCTTCATTGTCTCAGGATTTCTCTTTTCTCTCCTTTAGTAGGCTTGAGATATCCCTCTCCAAGTGGCAGTTTGGAGTGACTTCCGATGAGAACCCTGCTCAGGAAGAGGGGGAACTGGATTACCCCACACATCTATACAATCCTTCTCCTCAAAGATCTCAGTGTAACCAGTGAACAAAAACACAAAACCGAAACAGAATGCTTGATTTTTCTTTCTCTCCACACATTTGTATTCAGCAGAACTTAAAGAAAACACCTCCTAAATCCCTTCTGAATAATTTAGCTTGAAATGTTTACCCTTTGACAAAAAAAGCACAAAATAACTAGGAAATACAAAGTCCTGAAACCATTCCCAGAAGCCACCATTGCATACACTGTCTGCTTATTTCAGTTCCTTTATGCCAGGCAAGACCTTAGGCTTTCTGTTCAGCACGAGGCACAGAGAAATACAAAGGACACTCGGTTCTCCTTCCTCATGGGAATGGGAATCTCATCAGAGGAGAAAGAGGACTGGTTCACTGTGCAGGAAGTTACTTTAGCTTACAGTGAAAGTAATTGTCCAGTGTGTGCTGAGATGTCCAATGTAGTTGGAGTTCTCATTTAAGAAGCAAATTGCAAAGCAGTACACATTTTTCTATTTACATTTTTGTGTGTACTTATGATGTTATGATGATTAATCACAATCTATGAGACCACCTCATGACACAAGAATCCCCTATTTCTTAGACCCCCTTTATATAAGTACCTGAGTGATACATTAAATTGTTAAGGCTGGAAACACAACCTGTTTAGTTATGTAATATATAAAAAAATGAATATGCTTAATGTGGTGGCTTCCAAGAAACCAGAAGCCTATGTATTGAAAGGCTCTGAGGAAGGACAAAAGCAGAAGCAAGCTGTAGCAATACAATTGAGCTAGGAGGCTGAGCTAGTTGAGACACATAATTATTGTTAAAATTATTATTTAAAAAATCAACTGATTGAGGACATAGAATGAAATGTTTCAGAACGGTGACTAAGAATTAAAAATAGGCAGGAGGAAAAACTTTAAATTGTATCTTAGAAGTAAAGGAAATTGCAAGAATAAGCCCAGGAAACAGGAGAAAGTAATGGGTCAAAAATAGGCTAAGAAGTTCAAATTAAGAAAGAAAGAAAGAA
>VXBZ01004690.1:62355-73941 GCA_013399135.1 Heliornis fulica | reverse complement strand
TAATGTTGATGCTGTGCAGAAGGCTCTGTACCAGCCTCCCCCTAGGAGGTTCAGGCTGTTTCCCAGGAGAAGCTCCCAGTTATGGAGAGTCTGAAGACAACCTAAAGCAGAGCACTGTGCTCTGCAGCTCAGCACAGATCTCTGGGTGTTGCTTCAGTGTGTCATTGCTCCTGGGACAGGGCCACTGGGTGCAGGTGGAAAACTTCAGCCAAGAGCAGATCTTGTTCTCACGGCTTCAGCTTGGTTTCCCTTCCAGCGATGGTGACCCTCTCAGCATCACAAGTTGGTAGGTCACAGCACTGACAATGAAAGCTACTTTTCAGTGCTTTTTCTCTTTCATTTGCCATAAATAAATAATCAAAAATATCTAAAAATATCCTTAATTTGGTAGTTGAACACTAACCTTGCACTGAGCTAACTCTAAGACAAACTCCTGATTGTTTGGGGTCTTGTTTTACATGGGACTCTGGTTGCAGAGAAGAACATAAATCAAAATGACAGAAAATTATATTCTGTAGCCGAGTACGGAGCTGTCGGCACTCTTGGCCAGTGTACAAACTCCCTTGTGAAAAATCAACTCCAGCCTTGGGAAACGATCTCTACAGCAAAGCAGAGTCCTTGGAGTGCTTCAGCACCGTGGCCCAGATCCATACACAAGGACCAATCTTCCATCCCAAGCTGGGAAACGTGGTGCTTCGTCTCAGCATCACCTCCTGGTGACCACCTTGCTGGCACATGGAGCAGTCGGGGAAGGGAGCAGCTTAGCACAGGGACCCTCTGAAAGCCAGAGTGCCCCTTCTTGGTCCCTGCTGTTGGCACAGGACAATGGTAGAAGAGTTCTTCAAGAGTTTTGTTCTTCAAAAGCAGAAGCCATCCAAACCGACCCATACCTTACTGTGCAGATAGGAAGCATCTGTAGCATGATGCAACACAGAGGTCTTGAGACTCCATCATTACTCATGCCCATCAAATCACCCTCAGGAGATGACTAAACATCCTCCTCTCCCAGGGACCATTTATCACTGTCAGGGCTGCAGAAGCCCAGCAGCTATCTATAGCCCCAAGTGCTGAGCCAGATCCTCCACCCATACTAAACTGGTTAGTTCAGATCAAGGCTTGGGCTGGAGACATCAAGGAAGCAGCAGGGTGCTGGTGAAACACTGCAATTTTAACTCTTTGCTTGGTCACTTGGAAAGAGAAGGTCTGGCACGGTACCAAGGCTACTGACTAGCAGAAAGCAATGGCTTCCTCCAGGTGAAGCATAAAACCAAATCCCAGATCATGAGGGGCTGTGAAAAGTCAGCTCCTTCAAGAATGAGAAGAGTCACTTACTGCCTGGGCCACATTTCCACCTGGATGGGTCTGTTCTGACAAGCTTCATTCCCACCAGATTATCAGGAATGGTCTGGAACTGCCTTGACCTGTAACTTGCTGTGATGGTTCACCCAAATGCAGCTGAGCATCTGTGAGGGATGAAGGGACCTACACTGGTCCGTGTGCTCCCTTGCAGGAACTGGTGGGAGTCGTTAAATTGAACGGAGCTAAATAAAGGGGCATCAGACACTGCTGACAGCTGGCCCCCAACAGTGGTGTCACCAGGGACCCATTCTGCAAAGGGAACTGGAGCTGCAGGAGAACAGGCAGCTGGGTGCTGAGGTGTCTGAGCACCAAGCCCTCATGTCACAGGAAACTTCACGCAGGGGTTGGGATGACTTTCTCAGCACCTCCCTCGCGTTTTCAGAGACATATGGAGAAGAGAGAGGAAACATCTGGGCTACTCTGTGGACAAAATATTTAGCAGATGTAAGTCTGAGCTGAGGTAGGTGACGTGGACAGTCATGGCCACAGGGTGGGATGGGAACAGCCCCAGAATCCAGCTCAAGTCGAGACCTGTCGAGGCTTGACTGGAGAACAGGAGTGGATGGGGATTGATCAACACGTGACTGGTTCCCCGGGTTAAAATCATTCAAAACCTGGGGTGGGCAGGAAAAACACCACACAGGGCCCAAGCTGGGCAGAGGAGTTAATTTGACAAGGACAAACGATCTCACATTCCAGTGGACAGAGCTGCAGCCCTTTGGCAAAGCTGACCCTGACCTGGGCATCATGTCCCGCGACCGCTGACCTCGCAGCAGTGGGAAGACCATGTGCTTCCCACCACCCCCCCAGTCAAACAGCCTATGCTCCTCCTGCACAATGTTAGCTAAAAAAAGCTTGAAACCATTTCTCCTGACAGGGTACTGATCTTCAGGGGCTCCTCCGTGGCTGAAGAATGAGCGAGACAGATTTTGAGAGACGCTGCAAACTTTGTTGGTTTCACTCGGTGCCAAGAGAAACTCAACCTGCAGTGGGGGTGATGGGCAGGGGTGAGTGGCTGTGGAGCATGTTTCCTGGTGTGATGATGAGAGGCAAACCTACACCAAAGCCACTAAACTGACCCAGTGATGGAACAGGTCTCAGGACTTCAGGGAACTCAGGGAGTTCATATCTCATGTGACAGAGAGATCTCCCTGGAATAGGAAGAGAGGCTTTTGTGGGTTTTGGAGAGCTGTTGTGACAATGTGTGTGATCCAGGGCAGAAGGTTTGTCCTCACAAAGCAGGTAGGACCTTCCTTTGCTGTGCTGCCATCATTTATCTTCTCCGTGAGAGGACAAGGGGCAACAGGTCCAAGCTGGAGCAGAGGAGGTTCCATGGGAACGTAAGGAAGAACTTTTTCCCTGTGAGGGTGACGGAGCCCTGGGCCAGGCTTCCCAGAGAGGTTGTGGAGTCTCCTTCTCTGGAGACATTCAAGACCAATCTGGACACATTCCTGTGTGGTTTAATCAAGGTGATCCTGCTCAGGCAGGGGGTTGGACAAGGTGATCTTTCAAGGTCACTCCCAACTCCTGACATTCTGTGATTCTGTGATAGGAAATATCGTCTGGAAGGGATTCAATATCCTCTGGAAGGGATTCTTTTTTTCCTACTGACTCTTTAAATCTGATGACAAGCTCACACCCCAGAACCAATTCTTTGACAGCCAGGGTTAGGTGTAAAGAGTGTGGTTAGCAGAGACAAATCCTCCCTCTTGCAACCTGTGAGCACATGCTGGAAACACACCATATCTGCCAGGCTTGTCTGTGTCCGTGCTATGGCCCTGGGGTGGGATGGGGGGGGACCAGGGGATCAGAGGCTCTGCCCTGCACCTCTGGATGCACCGAGGGCTGCAACACAAGCACAGCCCAGCTGTTTTCAATAGAATCAAGTCTCCTCCTCCCCCTCAAAAGTTAAACACAGTGTTTGCTGAGAAAATCTGAGAAGGGCCCTTGCTTTGCCAAACTCTCCAGTCCGACGGGGTGTTTGGGAGCACTGCGAGACTCAGCTCTGCCAGCCTGGATTAATTACTGATGACCTGCATGGCCCTGCCAAGTGACCTCACTCAATTCAGTAGAAAATCATTTTAACACCCCCTGAGAAAGGATCTGGACACAAATATTTTCTTTGTGCCTCCATGCAAACAGATGTGAGCCTCAAGCGCAGCCGATGCATCGGCATCCTCATGAACGGGACCCAACGTTGCCCAAGAGTGGGAAGGGGCTGAATCTGGAGCTCAGTGGTGCTCCAGCATCATACTCCATCAGGGGCTTTTGAAGACCTTAACCTGAGACTATGTCATTGCTTTTCTTTAATACTCTGCTTACAAAATCCATATAAAAGGTGCAAAACAAATGCTGGTTTCTGCATTTGCACAGCCCCGCACGCAGATGGAAGCTGCAGAGCTCTGGCAGACCCAGAGCCTAGCAAGAAGCTTTGCAGATTAGAAAAGCCTTGATTTCAGATTTTGGATGCTGTTTGGAAAGCTCAGTTTCAAAAGTATTCAGCCACAGCTGCACTGGTGGTGTAACCCTCTGAAAAGGCATGCAAAGATACGGCCCGAAACGTTTCTCACCGAACAAGAATCTGAGCTGCCCCAACAACCACAATATTTGTCTTCAGATGGTGCTCTCTGAATCAGGCTTCATTTTAAGTGAGAATGAAACTCTTGAGGCTACCTGTGCCACTCCCAGGAAACCTACAGACACATGTGGAACCAGCTCTCCTTCCAAAGGGCAGGAACAACCACTTCATGTATGTGTTGGGAACCTGTAGCTCCCTGCTCCAATGCCCTTCACACCCAAGAAGCCAAAAAAGCACCTACACTGGAAAACCAAGGCACACTCTACATCTTCAGCTGCAAAGCTGCTCAGCCTGGGCAAGGCAACAACATGGTGATGCCACAATCCTGGCACAGCAGGACTTCTCCACGAGCTCTCTGACCTCTTCTCTTCCCAGACCAGATAGGAACACAACACCCAGCCTCACTGTGGTCAAGATGTCTCAAACTCAGTTGTTTCCAAACATGTTCATGTTCTCAACTGATGGGAATGTGGTTTTGAGCTAATTGGCAAGAGCTCAGCCCAGGTTTTGAGTTGGTGTGTTATATAAATAACAACTTCACAAAATCACAGACTGGTCTGGGTTGGAAGGGTCCCCCAGGATCATCGAATTCCACCCCCTCTGCCACAGGCAGGGCCACCACCCTCCAGGCCTGCAGCTAGACAAGGTTGCCCAAGGCCCCATCCAACCTGGCCTTGAACACCCCCAGGGGTGGGGCATCCCCCACCTCTCTGGGCAGCCCCTTCCCGCCCCTCACCACTCTCTCCATGAAGAACTTCCCCCTGCATGCGTCCTGTACAGAGCAGCAATAGGAAACCCACGTTAGATCCCTTTCCTTTCTTTAACTGGCAGTGGTGATCTGAGGCCAGGCTGCCTCCCTCCAGAGAAAGGCAGGATGTCCTCTGCTGACTGTGTTCACAAAGATGGGAAGCTGTTCAAAGGGTGATGACACGCTGCGTTTGCGGACCGAGCTTCATCCAAGTATCTCAGGCTCTTCGGAAGCGCAGCAGGAAACCTGTGGCCCTGGAGACACACTTACAGCAGCCATGGAGGGAGCCAGCAGGGATGGCTGCAGTGTCTTCCTTCTCCTCCTGGTCCTCAGGCAGGACATGGGAAGGGAGCACTGGGCTGAGGGAAGCTTGCTAGCAGAGTTCTCCACATGTCAAACCACATCTACGTTTGTGCTTAAGGATGGATTATGGAAAGTATGCTAAGCTAACATTGTTAGTGTAAGGATTAACCCCCCAGTGCTCCTGGCACTCAGCCCTCTGCTTGGACCAGAATAGTCCAAGGTTTATACCCACTTCCTTCCAGCCTGCAGTTACAGCCCCTTGGGTGAAGGCTGCTGGTTTGTCTGACTGGCTGTGTGCTACAGCACACACGTAGCGCAGACCCAGCACGAGCCCCCCAGCCCCACTGACATCTTCCAAGAGTTCTGTTAAATACTCAGTCCCAGTCAAGTCAAGAGGGATTTTGCTCTATGTGGTCAAATAAGTAACCCCTGATTTGAAACAACTGACTGATGTGTGGTTGGGTTTGGGCTGTAAAGTGTTTGGGTTCAGCTCAGGGTGTTTCGGCCCATGAGCTCTGTGGTAAGGTCTGTGTCCTTCCCAGTGGTGCCCAGCCACCACTTCCATACATACAGTGGCTAACAAATACTGTGGCCACCTCCAAGGTGTGTGGGACACTTCCCACAGCAGTTTGTTGCTGGCTGTTACTCACACATAACCACCAAATCATCAGGACTCCAACTCTACTACGGCGCTCGGAACAATGGCTCCAGGCACCACCGTCGCCCTGTTTTCAGACCCTGCCACATTTGTCCTCCTAAGGCTAAGATGGTTTCTGAGTCAGTTCTTCACAAGGTTCAAGACCTCAAAGATCAGACTGTGCAAAGTGCTCAGAAGAGCTGTGAGTAAAAAGGGGTGCCCAGGAGGCACCTCCACCTCCATTGCAGGCGTTGACCTCTCCCAAGAGAAAACCCCAAAGAGTCTTCAAGTCATGGGAGAGCACAAGAAAAGGCCTCAGAGCCCTGGTAGGGCTGTAGCAGCTGCTCAGTTCCCAGTGCTGCACCACCTGCTCAGGGAAGGAGCTCAGGACTTCTCAGGATCAGACCAAATCTGCCACATTTCTTAAACATTAAAAAAAAACCTCCTTACAGGTTCAAAACAGAGGAGAAAACAAGTGCAGATAAACAAGTGCATTGGCTTGGAGACTGTTTTACCTCCTTGGTATCTGTAGTTTTTGCTTTTATCTGAGCATTTCTGTTGAGATTAGTTTCCTCTCTCTGCATCAGCTCCAAGGGGAGAGGAATCCTTCAAAGAATGAAAGGCCAATAACACTGGTTTTAGCTGAGGAGAAGCTGCTTCTGTAACACTCCCCACCCCGGGCTTGACATGAAGTTTACTTACAGCTTGCTTGATACCTTTGAGAAAATCTACTACTTAAAATACTCCAAAGGATCACTTTGTACTGGAGGTGGACCAGCCAAGAAGAAAGTATTCTCTGCACATAATGCTAAATTCTTGCAAGGCATCTCAGGGTGGAGATACTTGTCTAGGAGGTTGAAAACACTCCAAAGCCTTTCAAACCCTGTTCATGCCAGCACAGAGCAACCTGTGGAGGGCTAATCATTCCTTTCTGCTGTTTTTTTCCCCATCTACAGTGAAGCAGAATGTTGAAATGCAGGATTGGGGGGTGGGGTGTTTTGTGGGTATGTAAGTATAATAAAGGTATTTTTGAAACAAGAATATTGTATGTGTTTGGTATAAGCTTTTCAAGTAGCTCATGATATATGCAATCCTCAGCAGGTTTTATGAGGGCACAGATTTGAATTTAGTATCTAGCCAGTACAGGTTGAAGATGTCCTGCAGTGACCTAATACCTCAGTGGGACAGAACATCTCCATTAACCCTCTTGTTTGCAGCTGAACAACATCCACATCTAAATACACACACAAAAACTTTCCTCTCCCAAAGCCAAGGTATTTCCTCCAACCTCCAAACCCCACCTGGGTCTCACTTCTATAGAATCCCAGACTGGTTGGGGCTGGAAGGGACTTTAAGGATCATCAAGCTCCAACCCCCTGCCATGGGCAGGGACACCTTCACCAGACCAGGCTGCTCAAGGCCCCGTCCAACCTGGCCTTGAACACCTCCAGGGAGGGGACAACCACCACTGCCCTGGGCACCCTGGGCCAGGGCCTCACCACCCTCAGAGTGATGAGTGATCTGAGTTCTTGCATTTTTTAAACATCACTTAAAGAAAAAGAAGAAGATGCATGTGTGCCCCCAGGACAGCTACAACCCAGTGCCTATGGGGAGGCACTGGTGGGAGCCACTTTCCTCCACGTCCTGACTCATAACAAAGATCAGCACCCAGCTTTGCTGCTCTGCAAAGTCAGGTGTGAAATCCTCTTAGGGGTCACAAGAGTGAGTAAATCCCAAGGAAGAGAGAGCTAGCTCCAACCCAGGCTGAAGAAAAACTGCTGAACCACCCCCACCCACCCCCAACCTCACAACCTTCTGCTGCAAAACCTACCAAAATATTGATTCAGCTTCCAAAGAGGAGCCAGAACCCACAGGCTGCACAAATCCTAAAACCCACAGGTCTGGCAGCGCTGTCTGCACCACCCTTCACTTCAGTTACGCTTCAAGAAGTTGTTTTCAACTCATGGAGGTCTACAACACTGAGGTGAAACCGAAGTAAAACCATCTCTTATCCTAAAATATCCCCCTGAAGTCACCAAGAGGTTAAACTGAGTTATTGCCAATGCTTATGAAGTCTCTTGATTACTTTGGGTATTCTGGTGGAGGAACATTTTCCTCTGCTCTGGCATCTGCAGTGTGGTTTGGAGATGGGCTCTGGTTGGTACTTATCTACTCTTGATTATTCATTAATACTAAGTGGGATGAGATGAGCTCCCAAGGCACCACAGGCCAGGACACCAGGGCAGGTGTCTGCTGCTTCCCACTTGATGGGACCCGTGGGAAACAACACCCACAGGGTGAAGAGGGGTTGTGTACCTGAGGAAGATCTGGGTGGATGGCAACCAGGTAGCACAAGTCAGGCTTCAAGTCTTACACACAAAGGGAATAAAAGGAAACCAAAGGAAAACACAGGCTTGGGGCTTGGGAGAGCTGCTCTCTCGGTTGTGTTCCTGGGCTTGGGAGAGCTGCTCTCTCGGTTGTGTTCCTGGGCTTGGGAGAGCTGCTCTCTCGGTTGTGTTCCTGGGCTTGGGAGAGCTGCTCTCTCGGTTGTGTTCCTGGGCTTGGGAGAGCTGCTCTCTCGGTTGTGTTCCTGGGCTTGGGAGAGCTGCTCTCTCGGTTGTGTTCCTGGGCTTGGGAGAGCTGCTCTCTCGGTTGTGTTCCTGGGCTTGGGAGAGCTGCTCTCTTGGTTGTGCCCCTGGTCTTCACTCTAGTTACATACAGTGCAGAACATTCTGCAAAATTAAAATTACAAAACATATCTAGGGACAATTGCTGGAGGCAACCTGCAAACTCTGACTTCAGATGGCAACCACCTGAGTCCTGGTTCCAGGAGCTTCCATACCACTTCCTGACTTGGGAAATCACCCATCCATCTTTTAGAAGTAAACCAATGTGTTAGTGATGCTCCAGCCAGGACTTTTATCTTCTGACTAGGACCAAGCACTTTGCAAGAGCTTTCCATCCAGCCTGTGACCATTTACAGTCTCTAAAGCTAGCTCTGCCTACCTCACTGTAATCTGATTCCAACTCGTTAGCCTCTCTGGCTAATGACAGCTTGTATCCAACAGCAGGCTTTGACATGCCAGTGCTGACTCCAGACAAAAGCCTTTTTGTGCTCTTGCAGCTAACCCAGCAAACACCACTCAGAGAATACTGAAGCTCTGGGCAATCTAAGAAACCAGATAATATGGAAATGGGCCTGAAAAATATTTAATTAACATTTATGCAGAGTAGAACTGGGGTTCTGAGGTAACACACAGCAGATCATAGTAAATACTGTGGTGAAATCATGCTCTACTGAAAGCCACCTGCTGATGAGAACAAGCTTGAAGTCAATGTTAAACCATGCTGCCATGCCCACACAAGAGGCACTGCCTTCACTTGGGAGCAATGGGGCAGGTCACTTGAAGAAGAAAGAAGAATAACCTTTGAGAGAGATGCTGACACACAAGGTGACAGTGGGACCCCAGTTTCACTGCCCTGAATCTGAGAGACCCTATTTAGACACAAACTCGAAACAAGAAGCCAGAATCCCAACTGCTTCCCCAAAGGACTAATTAAGGCATCCTCCTCCCAGCTCCCACTTGGAAAACTGGGTTGGAAACTAAGTAACAGCAACTGTTTAAGCCATTAAAGCTCTGCAGTGAGAGAGGACAGTCTCCTGGAGCTCCCCCAAAGTCAGGCAAGATGCACATCTTCGTTATAAAGCATGAGCCACCCCAGCATCACTGACAGACAGAAAGTGGCAGAGAATGGGAGCTGCTGAATCCAGGCTCTGATTAGCAATTAAACACTCTGAGAGGTGCAAGTCTCTGGGCAGCAGCACCCTCCCCCATTGGTTCATAGAAAACCTTCTCTCATCAATTAGCCATCCCCATGATTTTAATGCTCGGGTATGTGGTGGACAGAGGAGCCCTCACAGGGCTCCACACAGCTGCTGTCTCCAGCCTCACCTGCTTGGGAAGCTGGTGGAGAACTGGAGGGCTGTGGATAGATCCATGCCCTCTCATGGGACAAGCACCTTGGGGTGGCCCTTGAAGCCCCCACAAGGCTCCAGGAGCCTCCTGGATGCCATCAGGTCCCATCCCTCTGCCCTGAACTGGCTCACAGAAGTGGAAAATGGCTTACAGGTTATGGAAAATAAAACATTCATTTTCTTGACCAGCTGTGTTAGAAGCAGAGTGCAGCTTATTTATACCCATGGCATCCCATTCATGAATCAGGCCTCCTCTCCAGCACATGTGTGGACATGTCCTGTTTTAGCAGGGACCCAAGACACGCAGCACCCGTGTGTGGGTGCCTTGGAGCTCCCCGGCCTCATCGTGTGCCACGGGCTGGGATCCAGCCCCACAGACCCCCAGGGAGTGACACCCCTCTTTGCCAACAATGCTGAGATTTACACTGGAGGACGGAGAGGAGATCAGAATCAGGTATTTTTAACACCAGGGTGTTACATAAAACCAAAGGGTTAATCACATCACCGGCCCATCTCCCTAATTCAAAGTCACAAGACTCCGAGCTCTGTCTGAGAGAGCCACCAATCCTCCAGACACAACCTGCCCGTGGAGACATCTGCAAAACACAACTGACACTGACAGGGGCTTTGTTTCCCCTGCACCTCCCTCCCTGAGCATGAGAAAGCTGCAGTTGAAGAGCCCTGGTCCTGGGAGGGAGCTCTGGTTATCAGATGGTGATGATGAGGACATCATGAAGTCATTTACTAGTTCTCATTAAATGCATTGCTGGAGAGGAGGCCTGATTCATGAATGGGATGCCATGGGTATAAATAAGCTGCACTCTGCTTCTAACACAGCTGGTCAAGAAAATGAATGTTTTATTTTCCATAACCTTTGTACTCTCCTTCCTCTGCTGCTACGGCAAAGCTCAAGGCGTGGAACCTGATCGCTCCCGGGAAGAGGACGCGCATCCGAACGGGGGCTCAACCCGAGAGCGGAGGAAGAGGCAGGTTCCCCAAACACAGCTCAGTGTTCCATACCTTCCCAAAGCCCTTACACATGGATATACCTCCCTGTTCCCAAACACAGCTCCAAAGACTCGCCTCCTTCCATGTGTGTGGGACGTGCTGCTGGGAACGGCACAGCCTGGGAAGTTCAGGTCCAAGAAACACCGATATATTTAGTGCTGCTGCATAACTTTCCACCTCTAAAAGTCTTTTTTTTTTCTCTTGTGTCCAGGGAATAGGACAAAAGCCACTCAGACCAGATGAACATCCATCTTCAGGACACTGCAACACCAGACAGTGGCCAGAGATGCTTTTTAAGGTTGATATTAACCACAGCACCTAACCCTAAGCAAATGTTTCAGCACTTGGGTAATGGCTTTTAAGAAAAGGGGTGATGGGTTTAAAATAGAGGGAGGGAGATTTAGATTGGATATTAGGAAAAAGTTCTTTCCTGTGAGAGTGGTGGAGCACTGGAACAGGTTGCCCAGGGAGGTGGTGGATGCCCCATCCCTGGAGATGTTCAAGGCCAGGTTGGACGAGGCCCTGAGCAACCTGATCTAGTTGGGGGTGTCCCTGCTTCTTGCAGGGGGGTTGGATTAGATGACCTCTGGGAGTCCCTTCCAACTCTAATCATTCTATGATTCTATGATTCTAAAAGACCTTTTAGTCCCAGCACAAGGTGTTCTCTGCACAGGGAACCAGCTTGGATGAGTGGAGAGATCTGGGTGGTTATCAGAAGAATAAGGAAAGCCTACAAACTTTGGAAGAAGGGGCAGGTGTCCTCCACCTGGAACATCACACCCCATACAGTGCTACAGGCTGGGGGCAGAGTGGCTGGACAGCTGCAAGGTGGAGAGGACCTGGGGGTGTTGGTTGGAAGCCAGTTGAACATGAGCCAGCAGTGTGCCCAGGTGCCCAAGAAGGCCAAGAGCATCCTGGCCTGGATCAGAACCGGTGTGACCAGCAGGTCTGGGGAGGGGATTGTGCCCCTGGACTGG
>VXBZ01004690.1:45902-62196 GCA_013399135.1 Heliornis fulica | reverse complement strand
GGAGTCCCCACCCCTGGGTGTATTGAACAGATGGGAGATGAGGTGCTCAGGGAGATGGTTTAGGAGAGGACAGGGATGGTTGGACTGGCTGATCTTCTGTGAAAACTGCACTTTCAGGGTAGACAGATGTTGAGGAAGATTAAGAGAGAGTCGATTTAAAGAAGGACAGAGAGAGAGGCTCAGCAATCATATGGTTCACAGCTGGAACTGCCAGGCATGACAGTTTTGTAACCCTCTCCATGCACTCTTGTAGCAAAGCAATATTCCCTCACTTCCCAGCCTGAGTGATGCTTCACTGCTGCTACAGGGACAGGGCTGCAGGAAATGTCCTCGTGCATCTGACTTCATAAAATGCTGACACTGCAGAACCTGTCATAAAAAAGGCAGTGGAAAACTTGCAGAGCCAGAGAGTTACATACCAGCACTTGCATTTCACAGGCATTACAACACAAGGTCTTAAAATCCAAGAGTTGCAGCTTACTTTGCCCACAGCAAGTCCCTTCAGGCTGCTTGTATGGTGTCTAGATAGAATCACAGAATTGTTTCGTTGGGAAAGACCTTTAAAATCATCAAGTCCAACCTTTCTACCCAAAAGCCAGCTTCTAGTGACTTTATCTATTTCTTCTCTGGCTGAAACCAAGAAACCTGTTACTCAACCAACTGTTTTTTCACATGTACATGACACACGAGGCTGTAAAATCACAGCAAGAAGAGATTCTTGGGCAGGAGGACTCCAAACACCAAGACAGCTGAGAAGAAATGTGAAAATCACCTCCAACAACAGCAGGAAATGTGGAAAAAGCCTGAGCTCTCTTCAGCCTAATATTTTTATATTTCCACATAGCCCCAGTGTGGTCACAGCCCTGAGTATACTCCAGGCATTAGCTCTGAGCACAGACTCACCATCTGCCTACAACCAACCCTCAGCTACCCATCAAGCTTAGTTTAAACACTCAGAATCTAAGTCTAAAGAAATAAGGAGCATTTCCTTGGGAGGCAACACAGACTTTGGCAACTGCTATTGAGCTTTTAAACATTTGAAAGTAATTGCTAATGCACAAAGAAACTGGAATTGAGGAGAACTTTCCTCAGGTTGGAGAGCAGTACTGGTCTGCACTCCAACAGCTCTGGAAAAGTCAGTCTGAGACTAACATGTCCTACACAGATGTTGGCACCATCTCCACAAGACACACACATGCCTTAGCATTTCTGGTGCTCATTTGGTGTGTCCTTTTCTCTGTAGATGAAGAAAAAATATATATCCAATTACCTTCTTTTAATACAAAAAGCAGGAAGACAACTTATTCCAACAGGAAAACATTATTGGACTCATTTCTAGGGTATATTTATTCATATGACAAATTTTTGCTAGGCCTGGTGCTGGATTAAAATGAATCTGACCTAATGACTCTGGCTCTTCTACTAGTTCCTGCCTGAATAATTAAGAGGTATTTAATTATTTCTTGGAATTTAGTTATGCAAAAAATGTATCAGTTATGCAGAGGTCATTAACTTCAGGGATTCCACTGAGCCACCCTGACTCCATGGTTGATGCTGAGTTGATGCAGCTCCAGATCTCATTGTTACCTTGTATGAACCAGCAGTTCATTTTACTGCTGTTTGGGGTTTACAGGAGAGGCTGGGAAGGAAGGGAGGACATGGAGAACTGACTCCTGCCTCTGACACTGGCCTGGTGTGTGACCTCAGGTATGTCACTTTGCCTTGTATTGGCTTCTGCAACCACAACATGAGAATAACAATCCTTTGTGTTACCTGGAAACTTCTTTACAAGAAAACCAGCTAGTGAAGTGTTTCCAGTCCCTTCAAAATTAAATGGAGATAAAGTTCAGGGATGGAGGAATCTGTGCCCAAGCCCTACAGCAGAGGCCATGGATGGATCAGTCACAAACTGTTTGGGATGATGCCCTGGCCAGCTGGGAGTCTTAAGTGGGTTTTGGCACTGACTTCAAGAACATCAGAGCTTTACCTTCTACATACCAGGGCCCCATCTGTAATCCACAAATAAGAGGATTTCTGTCTTCTCATTCCCTCTCCCCTGTACAGGTTTTGTGTTCTTCAGGCAGGGACCTTGTCTTATCAAAATGTTACACTCAGTGTTGGTAGGAACCCAGAGGAGTTACTGAAAGGCACTGAAGTACTTTGAGGAGCAGCAAGACCAGCACTAGGAGGAGGAAGAGTGATAAACCAGGAGTGTGAAGCTGTTTGAGAATCAGCACTGAGCCCTTTTGGGCTGGAGCAGCTGTCTGCAGGGCACCCAGTGTGGGCATAGCTACTTCAGTGACAAATCTGTCCCTACAGTATGGGCCAAATTGTGGTCTCTACCACCCATGAGCAGCTTCCTTTGACTTGAGTGGGAACCAGTTCCACACAGCTGAGAGCAGGACTTGTCTCTTTATGTGTAATGTCTTGTATGTAAACAAAAGAAGGAGGAAGAAACCTCTGAGATAATCATTACAGAAAAGATCTTGGCCTGTCTAACACCAATGCCTAAAATACAATTGATAAAACCCTAGAGCTGATCTCTGCCTCCTCACTGGATTTCTTCTAGCATCCATCTGGAGATTTGGGTTGTTTCCTTGGGCACAAGGATGTGTCTTGCACACAGTTTCTGCTATGTGTACACATGAAAGCAATGGTCCTGCTTTCCTTCCAGTGCACCAAGTCTTGGGTCTGCAAAACCCCATCAACTGCTCAGCTCAGGGAGTGACCCTGGTAGCCCCATGATAGACACTGGAATCCAAATGCAGAGACCTGTGTTTGGCACATTCAATGATACCTTTGTGACCTTGCACAAGTCCATATTGCAATTTCAACATATAGCCTTAAAGGTCCCTTCCAACATTCTATGATTCTATGATAAAGCAGAGCAAAACCACCTGACCTGGGCAAGAAAAGCAGTGTGCAGATGAATGGAAGCTCTGAGTGTCACCTAAGCATGCCCCAAGTCCCCTATTCCCACCTAGACATCATTTTGCACAAACTCTCAAGGCTCCAATGTGCCTGGAGATGTCTGAAGCATTAAGACAACAATCACACCAACTCTTTTCTCTCCTTCCTTCTGGTTCACCTACTCCTGTGCAAAGCCCTGGACCAGCAATAAATTGGTTAGTTCCCCCTGGACAGGGGGATGGGAGCAGCTACTCCTGAGAGCAAGTACTTAGAGTCATTGCCCCCAAGGAACTGAGCTGCTGCCAGGAATTAAAGGTAGCCAGCCGCTCCTTACTTACTGTAAATATTTTGCAGGCAGTAATTACAGCCTGTCTCCATCCTCCACCCTGGAAAAAGCTCCCTGCTCCTTAAGCCAAGGGCAATCAAACTGTTGGTGACTGCTTTTTCCAACAACTCCAGCTTCCCTTTGGAGTCCTCCTGGAGATCCCCTTCTCCTGGCCTCCAAAGGACCATGACCCAACAGCCTGACAGTCCATGAGGGTGGAGGTGGCTTTGGCTGACAAGAGATGTCCAACCCCTGCTCCTCCTCTTCCCCAACAGCTGAACCACAAGAAGCAGACGCCTCATCGAGAGTTAAGGAGTTCTGCAAACGCTTAAGCCTTACAAATCTCTTCAGTTAAAATAATTTATTCAGGAGGTGTCATCCTCCCATCAGCACCATCTGAGCTACATTTTTAATGGTTCTGTGAGCTGAACATGTTCTGTCATAGTATCAGTGGTATCAAGGCTGTGGGACAAAGAAGGGGGAACACAAGCACGAGAGGAACATGAAAGACTGAGCTGCTTTCTCCTAATGGCCATGAAACACGTGCTGCCCAAGGCAGAGATCAGCGATGTTGATTATGTTTTGGAGGAGTAAACCAAACAGAAATAACCTGCTGACTTCAGGAATTGCAGGACCCTCTGTGTTTTCTCTCACAAAAGCTCTCCTGCCCCACGGGTAATTCACCCACCAACTTCCACCGTCCTAGGTCTCGTTTACCATGACTGAATCCACACTGTGACACCACCAGATTTTTCCAGATGTAAGCTGGAACCAGGATCTGCCCTGAAGATTGCACCAAGATATAATTCAACAACAGATAGCCTCCTGCTCCAAGTCTCTAGAATAAAAGGAGAGTTTCTCTTTGCCCCAGATGTTAAAATAGTTACCTGCCTGCCCCCCAACCCACATATTCATGTATTTGTCCAAATCACATACTATACACACGGAAAACAAACATAAACAAACATGTTTACAAGCAACCAGAGGAAATCAGAGCTCAGGATAACATCCCGGGGAGAGCTGCATGAGTTCAGTGCCTGCGATGCCCAAACCGCCCATGCACCCACAGCATGGAGAGTGGCTGTGATGGCACCGTGGGATGTGACAGGGAGAGCCTTGCTTGTGCCTGTAAATATGGCATTTCCATACAGGGGATGAAACGTCTCCAGCCCCATGGTTTAAACTGTCTTTCACAGTCAAACCTCCCCCCCCTCTCAGTGGGGGTGGAGAACAAGGGTAAAGGATCCCTGATGGAGACAACTCATGACCTTTCCATGATCTTTACACATCCCACTTCTGTGTCCCTGGCCAAGCCCCCTTCCTCCCATCCCTATTTCTGTCCCAGAACACAGAGGAGATAAAAAAGGACCAGGCTTCCCACAAGGAAGCTGTCTGAGACAAGGTAACCCCAAGAGAAGGGTCTTTTGTCCTACCAGTCAGGGGAGACCAGTTGTGGAATGACTCCAGGTTTCCTGCTTCTGCATAGGAAAACAATTCTGCCCCAAGTGTTTTCTGTCTGCAGCATCACCTGGCTAAGTAGGAAGGAGACACAATGAGTAACTGCAAATTGCTCTCCATTTGCACTTGCAAATCAAAGGATAGAAAAGGGGTGGGAAGATGGGAGATCCTCCTCCAGCAGCATTGCTGTCAGACTTACAAAGGGGCACATCAAAGCCCAGCTTCTGAGCAGTAACTGTCACCCGTGTCTGCTCCTGTCTTACAAAGTGGAGTAGATGCCAGCACAGGGGTAGAGGCAGCTCAATGAGTCTGCTTTGCTCCTAGGTGTGACTCGATAAGGTTAACTGAGGGTGTTTTGCAGGCTAAGAAGTAAGAGTTCACACCAATGAACCTGCAGGATGTGGAAGAGGGAGAAAGGACAGCGATTTGGCAGGGTTTATGGAAAAAATGAAGACTCTTGTTCGTTGCTCAGAGGTAAAGATGAGCATGAGGTGTGAAAGCCTCTTGGATGCCACTCTGGATGCCTGCAAACACTCCCACCGTTCACCCAGGCATCTCCTCAGGACCTGGAAGAATTCTGCAGAGCACTAAGAGCACCCTGCTGCGGTCAGTAACCAGCGGGCTCGGCGACTGAAGAGCTCCCAAAGGAAACCCCGACGTGCCCAGGCTGGAATGAAGAAAATTCAAATGCAAATATGCTCAAGTATCGCTTGCAGAAGTCAAGTCCCCTGGGGAGTGGCGAGATCAGTGCCAACACGGTGGTTTCTGGGAGTTAAACCTGTGCCCAGAGGAGAAGCCAGCGATGCCACCAACCACAGGGAGAGCAGGAAGGGCACTGAAGCCTCAGTGAGCAACTACAAGCTGAGAGACAACACTGCTCCCTACCTGTAGTAAAAATGAGATTAGCAGGACCTGGCAATGAAGCCAGAACTCCATCACTCTTCTCACTTTGATTTATGGCTTCTTCCTCGGCTGTAGAACAGCTTAACTCCACTCACCTAGAGCAGGCAGGTCCCATCTGTCTCCTGACCTGGGACCAAGGACACGTGGTCAGTGACAGCACGTTTCATCAAGGCCGTGCTGGAGAGATGTTGTCCAAGAGCAATCAATCATCCAGATGGGAATGTGGAGGGTACAAGTGGAGGCTGAAAGGCAGCTATTGTGTGGATGCACCTAGAGAGGAGGAATAAGGGTAACAAGGAAAACAGGAAGCCTGAGGCTGCTTGTCCAAGGCCAGGGACTGTAACAGTGCCTGTCTCTGCAGCAGAGGATGTTTCTGAAGGACTGTCACGTGCCATGGGGAAGAACATCTGGAGAAATATCTTCCTTTGGATACCTGGGAGGCTGGGGAACCTTCATCCCATCAAGTGTGAGGTGAGTGGAGCACTGGGATTGGGGAGCAGAGCCAGGGTGAGGACGGGGGGAGCGGGGGAAGCCAGCTGCTGGTTTTGGCAGTGCTGCCCGAGGTATCAGAAGGTCATTTCCCTTCCCTGCCTCCCGGGGGGGAAAAAGAGTTTGTTATCTGAGAGTCAAGAAATACACACTGATCTGTTCCAGAGGCAATGGATGAGTACTGAGATCTGCCATGAAGAATCAGAGTCACAGAATATCAGGAGCTGGAAGAGACCTCGAAAGATCATCCAGTCCAACCCCCTGCATGAGCAGGATCATCTGGAGTAGATCACACAGGAACGTGTCCAGATTGGTCTTGAATGTCTCTAGAGAAGGAGACTCCACAACCTCTCTGGGCAGCCTGTCCCAGGGCTCCATCACCCTCACAGGGAAAAAGTTCCTCCTTATGTTAAGAAGGAACTTTCTATGTTCCAGTTTGGAACCATTTCCCCTTGTCCTATCACTGTCCATCCCTGAGAAGAGCCTGGCTCCATCCTCCTGACACTCACCCTTTACATATACTTATAGACATTAATGAGGTCACCCCTCAGTCTCCTCCAAGGTGAAGAGCTCCAGCTCCCTCAGCATGTCCTCAGAAGGAAGATGTTCCACTCCCTTTATCATCTTGGTGGCCCTAAGAAGGAATTCTGTGAAGGACCTGGTCATGGTTATGACCAACAGCAGGACCTGTGCTCTTATAAATGAAATGTTTACCAAGGACAGAACCAAGCCCCTGCAGCAGGGGTCTCCTTGGTGTAAGCACATTTCTGGGGTCTCCAGAAAGCTGCTCCTTTGCCCTGTCATATTACACCCACCCACCACAGTGGTCCTGCTCCTTCCCTGGGAGGATGAAGTCAGTTCCAGGTATCTTCAGACCTGGTGTGCATTAACTCAGGCACCAGAGGATAAAAGAAACCCATCAGCCAGAGGTCAAAACCACACAGTGACCTTGTGACAGGTGAATGTGGGCCCAACCCAGAGCAGTTTGGTTTGTTTGGAGACATTGGCTGCACTAGGAATCCATGGCCTCTACTGCAGGACATGGGTTGGGTGAGAATGAAAAGGCACCTGAGCAGGAAAGCCGGGTCTGCTGAGCCTCCCTCCCTCCCTGAGCAGCCTCCAGACTGCATCCTGGATGGTGACATTGAAGGTGAGAGCATGATCAAACAGGTGGGCTGGGAGGTCTGTCCTCACAAAGCTCATGTCAGAAATGGGATGGGTGGGAAAACAGCTGCTGGCGATGGAAACAGGATTTGGAGATATCAGCACAGCTGGGACCAGGTCTCAGCCTGCTCTGGCCAAGCCCTGTTTTTAACTGAAACCCCTAAAATTGCTTATCCCCTGGGGACTCTGAGGGCAGATTTCTGGATGGTATGAAACACTCCCATCCACTGCAATCCTCCCACGTGATGGTTCTGGTGGTGGCTGGGAAGGTCCTCGTGGACACTGGGGACAGCCAGTCCTGGGGAACCAGTACTGTTCAATAGAGTCACTGATGACCTGGATGAGGGGATAGAGTGCAAGCTCAGCAGGTTTGCTGAGGACACAAAGCTGGGAGGGGTGGTGACACACCACAAGGTTGTGCTGCCTTTCAACAAGCTTCAGCCAGGCTGGAGAGCTGGGCAGGGAGACACTGAATGAGGTTGTGTCTCCTTCTCTAGATATGTTGAAGACCCATCTGGACGCCGACCTGTGTGACCTGCTCTGGAGAACCTGCTTTGGCAGGGGGTTGGACTGTGCCAGAGGTCCCTGGGACTGAAGTCCCCAGGCTAGAGATGAGAGATGCTTTCAGATCCACAAACACATGACCACAGCATGGCTCTGCTGCTTTGTCCTCTTTGCCCTACAAACTCTTATTCTCACCTGTGGGGTGACCCATGGAGGATGATCCTAGGAAGAAGAGAAGCTGGACATGCAGAAGCCCAGCCCCAAGCTTTGTAAAAGTCCTTTCTCTCAGCTATTCTGCCCATCACAGAGGCACCAGAAGGTCTGAAGAAAGGATGACAGACAGGGATGGACGTTCTTTCCAGGCTTCCTCTGAAATCACACTTGGCAGAGCAGCCCTGGCCTGTCGAAAGAGCATGGGGACGTGTGTGGGCAAGGGCTGCTCTCATGTTGGAGCTCTCTTGGTTTGTCTAAGCCATCTGGGCTCTGGTTTAGCTTGCTGAACGAGGTCCCCTAAGTCCCAAATGAAAAGTCAGCTCCTAACCCAAGGGTTCAGCTTGGGGTTGATGGCAGAGGAGTGGCTGAAGGACACGCTCGTTAAATCCTTCCAGTTAATGGCAGTGGGGAAAGGTCTTTTCCACCACAAAACACACAATCTGTTCATTTTCCCCAGACCCCCCCAATCCCACCACCTCATCCAGCTGGAAAACTTCAGCTACTATTTCCAATCTGCTGGAAAAGAATCGAGAGACTCTGTGCAGGCAGAGCTCAGAGCTCAGGCAGCTGATGACTTTCCCAGCACTGGGTTATACAACTCTTTCTCCAGCCAGCCTTCAAGGCAGAGTTTGAAACACTGATGTCCTCCATTCATCCCTGAACCTGAAATCCCACCTGGATTAATTTTTCCACCATCATGCCCAAGTGAAGACCACCATGCCCAAGGGGCAATGGTGAGCAGCTTTAGATTAAATGACCCCGGTAAAAACATCATCTGCAGAAAATCCCTCATCCTATGTATCTCCAAAGCTTCATGAGATGGTTGGTCATCTTCTCTCTCCTTTCTCTGTGTGAACTCAGAGAGGTCTTTGAAGAAGAACCTGGTCAGCCATTGGACCAGGCTCCCCAGAGAGGTGGTAGAGTCACTAACCCTGGAGGGGTTCAAAACATGTGTGGATGTGGCATTCCAGGACATAGTTTAGTTAATACAGTGGTATTGGACAGATGGTTGGACTTCATTTGAGAGGTCTTTTCCAACCTTAAAGATTCTATGATTCCTACAAGGGAAAACTTTTGACCATGACTCACCATCTGGTGTGAATTCTGTCCTCTTGGTTGTGCTACACAGGCCATGAATATGTGGCCTTGGGGTGGAGAAGCATGTCATGCTCAGGGAGAAGTCATACTTGGTGAAGGAAACCTCAGAAGTCTTTCATTCTATGCCATTCCATACAAACTATCAATGAATTCCAAGTTGACATTCAGCTCTTATTAACAGATGTAGGGCACTGGGCTGCCACCCTCCCCACTAATGTCAAACAATGGAATAGGCTGCCCAGGGTGGAGCCACCATCCCTGGAGGGATTGGAAAGGCCAAGAGATGAGGTGCTGAAGGACATGGTCTAGATGTGGCCTGGGCAGAGTTAGGCTGGGGTTGGACTCAATGATCTTAAAGGTCTCTTCCAACCCAAGGGATTTGGTGATTCTGTGTATCTATGAACTACACTGCTATAAATTACACTGAAGAGATATTGTTCAAATCGAGCCAAATCAAGCCACAGTTAGACCCAAAGAGTGGTGTGGCAGAGCAGGGTCAGAAAGCACTGAGGTCCCAGCCAACTCTGCTGTGAAGAGCAGCTTTTGGTGCCAGGAAGGATCATGGATGAAGTTGTGCTCTCCCAAGACTGGATGTATATAACCCAGGTGACAGTGTGACCCATTAAAACTTTGCCCTCTTTCATTAGACAACTTGGAGAGTTTTACAAACATCAGTGGCTAAATCTCTTGGCACTCCCAGGGTGCTGATTAAATAGACTGGGGTATCCATTGAGTTCTTCACAGAGAGAGTGGTGAGGGGCTGGAAGGGGCTGCCCAGAGAGGTGGGGGATGCCCCAACCCTGGGGGTGTTCAAGGCCAGGTTGGATGGGGCCCTGGGAAACCTTGTCTAGCTGCAGGCCTGGAGGTTGGTGACCCTGCTTGTGGCAGGGGGGCTGGATCTCCATGATCCTTGGGATCCCTTCCAAGCTGGACCAGTCTGGGATTCTGTGATTAAGGCAGACTTAAAAGTCCCAGCAACTTGTTTGTTTTACTGAAAGGGAAACTGAGGCCCCGACAGAATCAAGCCAACATTTCCTAATTTGAATACATGATGTTAGGTAGGCTATGAAGAAATCATTTACAATTTTTGCTGCTGCTTTTTCATTTGTTTTTATCAGATTAAAGTATTAAGCTTCCAGACAGCTTGGTTGGCTGTGTTGTGTTTCAGCTCTTGGGTTTTCCCCACATGAAACACCGCCGGTACACTGCACACCGTACGCCTGCAAAGGCTTACAGAGCCTTGAAAACAGCAACACTGAGTATTTCCCACAAAAATAAAACTTCTCTTTGGATATTAAAGCTGCTGCACAAAATGTATACTTACTACTGCATAATTAAAAAAAGCCTCTGCAACTTTAATGTGCATTGGCCTTGATGGTGTGGAAGCAAGAAAGAACAGAATCATCAGGAGCTGAGTTATTCCAGTAGCCTATTATCATTGTGTAATCTTATTAAAGAGAATTCATGCTGGTGTAGCCTCTTATCTTCACCACTTGCAGAAAAGCCACGTGGTGGATTTCTGAGTGCACAGAGATAATAAAATTAGAGTTATACAGCCTCTGCATGGGTAAGAAGAGCCTAACTCTGTCCCTTCGAGGAGGGATGCTGATTCTTCTCAGGGAGGCAAAACCAGCATGACCCTCAGTGTAAAGCTCAGTATAAAGGGTCTATTCATTACTATCCTCAGACAAGCAATTCTGGAGAAGATCTAGGGGCTGCCAGTGCAGAAGGGCACAGCCTGCTGCCACGGCTCGGCCAACAGCTGGTGCTGCTTGGTGGCTTCAGCGCCCTCTGTCGCGTCGCTTGGTGTCGTGTGTGCCTGAACCTACACACCGACAACACGTGGAGCTCCAAATCCCCTGTGATCCCTTCCCCACACAGCTGGTCCCAACCTGATGGGCCATTTTGGTCACATAGAATCACAGAATATCAGGAGTCAGGAACCTGCACTGAACCCAGGCCAAAATAAGGTGTTATCAGATGTGGGGTGAGCAGATCTGGTCCTACAGCTCGGCTTTCTACCAAATGTCCACTGAGCATAACTGGCCAGAGCTGGTTGCACCATCATGGTCTGGATCAGCCCATGGTCTGGACCACCACAATGATTGTACAGCCCCATCCAGCTCTTTGGGGAGAGCACCTCTGAGGCTGAGGGTCTTTGGGTCTGCTACTGTCATAGAATCATAGAATGGCCAAAGCTGGAAGAGACTCCCAGAGGTCATCCAGTACAACCCCCCTGCAAGAAGCAGGGACACCCCCAACTAGATCAGCTTGCTCAGGGCCTCATCCAACCTGGCCTTGAACGTCTCCAGGGATCCAGAGGCATCCACCACCTCCCTGGGCAACCTGTTCCAGTGCTCCACCACTCTCACAGCAAAGAACTTTTTCCTAATATCCAATCTAAATCTCCCTCCCTCTATTTTAAACCCATCACCCCTTGTCCTGTCACAACAGGCCCTACTGAACAGCCTCTCCCCATCTTTCTTGTGTCCTTCCTAACCAACCTCTACAAATAGAGTTTAGCAGCTGATCCTGAGTTAGGGGTGTGCAATATAGAGGTTGTAACCCAATTTAAATATCAGCAGAAGAAAGACCTCACTTCCCTCATCACCTTCTGGGAAGGACAGGCAGGCAATTAAAAGTTTTATATGAATGTTAATTACCATGGACGTACTTGGCTAATGACCAATTGATCTTTTGATTGTAATAAGTTTATAAGTGTAAATAGCTTAACTGAAGTATGGATTACAATCTTGTTCTAATTAAAGCAAAAGGTTTGGCCATCAGAAAGGGGTTTAATGGCAGTTTGGGGTCAAACTGTTGAAAATATTAACGTTGTCTGAAGCCTATGGCACTTAGATTCACCATCCAAGTGGAATTCATATCACTTCATACAGTTCAGATAGGATTTTTTTGTGAACTCAGAAATAGCTGGACCAAAGATCTGGACTATTCCTCCTCATCCCACCTGACTCCTCTGTCCCCTCTGATCCAGTGGCTCATATAAGAGATGAGGAAAATTCGTGGTTCTGAACCACTGGGTGCCAACACTTTTTGTGTGTCACTGCAGTAAGAGCTGCACCATTTGCTGCCCTCCTTTGGGGCACAGAGCATAGAGCAGGGAGATCATCCTCCTCTTGCAAGAGGTTGATGGAGAGCAACAACACACCTGCCACAGAATCATAGAATCATAGAATGATTAGAGTTGGAAGGTGCTCCCAGAGGTCATCCAGTCCAACCCCCCTGCAAGAAGCAGGGACACCCCCAACTAGATCACCTTGCTCAGGGCCTCATCCAACCTGGCCTTGAACGTCTCCAGGGATCCAGGGGCATCCACCACCTCCCTGGGCAACCTGTTCCGGTGCTCCACCACTCTCACAGGAAAGAACTTTTTTCTAATATCCAATCTAAATCTCCCTCCCTCTATTTTAAAACCATCACCCCTTGTCCTGTCACAACAGGCCCTACTGAACAGCCTCTCCCCATCTTTCTTGTAGGTCCCCTTGAGGTACTGGGAAAAGGTGTTTAGCATTCATCTATCAGTAGCAGCCAAACAAAGCTCTCATCAGAAAAGTGGAGCTCAGGAGAGCAGAGGGTTGAAATGCCAGGAGTCCTGGGGATCAGGATGGTGAGGGGAAGAGCTTCTATCTCCTGTCTGCACTGTGCTCCAGCTCCAGCACTCTCCTGTGCAGCCCCAGGAGCAACTGACCTACTTAAATCCAACTTTTTAATGCCAAACGAAGAGGGGATTGGAACAGGACATTCCTCCTGGAAAATGCTGGACTTAATTTCTTCCACTCTTTTGGCAGCACCTGTTTCTGCACTTCTTTAAGACAGAGCACACAGCCCTTTGCTTTTTTTCAGGATGCTGCCTGAGGCTGGATAAAACTCTTTGCTGTAGGTGATAGCTCCAACCAGTTCCTACCAGAAGCGATGTGTTTGCAAAGTCAAAATGTCACTGCTCCTGAGGCCTCTCCAACCACCAAGAACCTATTTTAAAGTAACTGTGACCCCTTCTCTTCCAGATGTGACCTTTGCCTGTCTTCAGTACCCCTTCCTTTGTTTCTAAGCCACACGGAGATGCTTGGAAGGGCACCGAGGAAATGCAAACTTTCCTCTGAAGGGGAGCAGCGTCCCAAAGCCACCAGGCAGACTTGGATGGTTAAAACACCAACTCTAAAGGACCAATGATGCTGGTGCATCATTTATTTAGATGTGGTGCCAGGGCTTTGCTTTTTGAGAAACAGCCTGGCTGGTGTCATTGCTCCAGGTATCCCCAGCATGGTCGCAGAATCACGATCACAGAATGTCAGGAGTTGGAAGGGACCTTGAAAGATCATCCAGTCCAACCCCCTGCCAGAGCAGGATCACCTGGATTAGATCACACAGGAACATGTCCAGATGGTCTTGTCTCCAGAGAAGGAGACTCCTCTCCTTCTGCCCGGAGACATCCTCTCTGGGCAGCCTGTCCCAGGGCTCCATCTCCCTCACAGGGAAAAAGTTCCTCCTTATATTAAGAAGGAACTTTCTATGTTCCAGTTTGNTTGGGGAGAAGGACCTCTCTGGACCTACCAGCCTCCTTCTGATACACCCCAGGATGCCATTGGCCTCCCTGGCCACGAGGGCACATTCCAGGCTCATGGTCCTCCTGCTGTCCCACAGGACTCCTGGAGCCTCTCACCTACACTGCTCTCCAAGAGGCCAGTCCCCAGCCTACATGTGGCCTATGGTCAGTCCAGGCACGGGGCTGGAGACCCAGCCACTCGCCCCAGCAGAAGCATGTGGGGCTAGTGGGCAGCTGTGGAGAGAAGCCATTCTCTAACCTGGCCTTCCCCTGACACACAGATGGAGCTGCAGGGAGAGCTGGAAATGTGCAGCTCACTTCAGGTCTTCTGGCCATGAGGAGAGGTGGAGAGGCTCTGTGAGAGCAGTGGTTCCTCAAAGGCAGAGCTGGGACAGAGGGGGGGATGTGTGAGCTCAGGAAGAGCTTGTGGTTATGAGCCAAAGTGTCACAAAAGCAGGTGACACTTAGACTGGTCTGAACTAAAGGCTTCCTGCCATCAAAGTACCTCTCTCTTGGGTCACACCTGCAGCAAAGCGTGCTCAGAACTCACAGTGACACCTCACCTCCAACACACACACAGATGTCTTGTCTTGTTGCTACAAGTCTGATGGTGCAAACCTTCTGGTCCTGGTGCCACAGCACCTACCTGAGACCCACTGCCATACCCACACATCCTCCCCAGACCATGGTACAGCACTTTATGGGTATTTTTATGGCTGTTCTGGTCACCTCTCAATCCAGATCACTGCCTGAAGAGGGAGTATGGGATCAGCAGAGCTCTCCTTAACCACCCCCCCATCACCACTGTGAGCTTTTCAGGTCCTGGCTGACCTCATTTTGGAGAGCCCTCACTGGACATGTTAACCCAGTTAGTAACTGGTGTTTACCCAGTATGCTGAGTCCCCAGTTGTGCACATCTGGCTGCACCCTGCATTAATGGAGGGAGGAGAGTTTACACCACAAGTTGATTTAAAAATCCTGCTTGCCTGGTTTCAACATCCATGGTACAAGTTACTGAGCACAGCAGAGAGGGTTTGCACACTGCAACCACCACCTTTGAGAAGGGAGCTCCCCAACTGAGGGGAATGCTACAGGGAGATGGTTTAGGAGAGGACAGGGATGGTTGGACTTGATGATCTTAAAGGTCTTTTCCAACATGGCCATTCTGTAGAATCACAGAATCATAGAATGATTAGAGTTGGAAGGGACTCCCAGAGGTCATCCAGTCCAACCCCCCTGCAAGAAGCAGGGACACCCCCAACTAGATCAGGGTGCTCAGGGCCTCATCCAACCTGGCCTTGAACGTCTCCAGGGATCCAGGGGCATCCACCCCCTCTCTGGGCAACCTGTTCCAGTGCTCCACCACTCTTACAGTAAAGAACCTTTTTCTAATCTCCAATCTAAATCTCCCTCCCTCTATTTTGAAACCATCACCCCTTGTCCTGTCACAACAGGCCCTACTGAACAGAAGTTCTGTAATCTAGGAGAATCTGCTCTGGCAGGGGGTTGGACTAGATGGACTTCTGAGGTCCCTTCCAACTTCTAATGTTCTGTGATTCTGTAGTTAACCTCCCCACTCTGCAGGGCACAACATATGCAAGAAATACATATGCATATCAAAGGTAAGATAAGTTCAGACACCAAAACCCACCCCTGAAGGCCTTCCATGATTTCCCATCAATGCATTTGCAAGGGATTTCTCAGCTGAGATTAGAGCTGAACAGTGAAACACGAGTGAAGGGCAGTCACACCCCAGTCCCCACCACCAGGCAGAAAACCAGGCCCTACACTGGGGTGTGACATGTCATGTCACTTAACACTGAAGAAGAAGAAAAGCAATGCCCACCTTACTGGTTTTAAAGGTTCAGGTACTTTCAGAGCTGGATGGTTTTAAGGAATGGTTGGTCCAACACTGTGGGAAATGGGATTGCAGGGAAACAGATGGGGAGCCAGGTTGGGCAAAGGAACTTGCTGTCTTTGATGCCATCTACTGGAAAGGTGGCTCCACGGCCTGGGACCTGCTGGAGACCAAAGGAGTACAGCTTGCTTTGCTGGGGAGCTGGATGCTGCAAGTGGAATGCGGGTTCAGAAAGGCTGCTGGGGCAATGTGATGCTCTGCAGCATCCACAGAGGCAGTGGGACCTCCAACCACATAACCGACGTTTTCAGAAGTTTGATGTGCTGGTTCCACAAAGCCACAGAAGAAAACAGGCAGGAAGATAGAGCCCAAGCAATGAGCATGGGAGAGGAGGACAAGGGAGAGAATCTCCACAGATTATGGTCTCCTGGGAGAGGAGTAGAGGGATGCAGCAGCCCTTCCCAAAGGGAAGATGGGCTTCCTTTGCTTCCAGCTTTGCTTCAGGTCTCTGAAACCAGACAAGTTGACCACAAATGGTGAGAGAAGCAAGTTCTGGAGAGTATGTCTGAAATCCCAGGGGTTTTCCCATAAGGATTGTTTGGGTCTGGTCTTGTTTAACATCTTCATCGATGACCTTGATGAGGGAATAGTGTCCACCCTCAGCAAGTACCTGATGATCCTGGGAGGGGTGGTGGACATGCAGGAATGCTGTGCTGCCATTGGGTGAGACCTGGCCAGGCTGGAGAGCTGGGCAGTGAGGAACCAGGTGAGGGTCAATAACAGCCAGTGTAGGGTCTGGCACCTGGGA
>VXBZ01004690.1:15143-45551 GCA_013399135.1 Heliornis fulica | reverse complement strand
GAGACATTCCAGACCCATCTGGACACTGACCTGTGTGACCTGCTCTAGGGAACCTGCTTTGGCAGGGGGTTGGACTCGATAATCTCTGCAGGTCCCTTCCAACCCCTACAATTGTGTGAAATTCTGTGAAAGGATGGACCAAACTTCAAATTACTGCACAACACCGACTCAGTTTTCCTCATGTGCTTTTCAGTGCACGTGACAGGATTGCTCCAGGAAAAGCAAAGCTCATCTATCTGCTTATTTCACACTTCAGTTGCTCTGGTGCTGATGCTGTTTCCCCCTAACACGCCCCAACAGCCCCGGCACTGTCTGCAGAGCCCAAATGACTCGAGGATGCTCTCTACAAACACCCTGCAGGACACAGCAACAGCACTGGGGTGATTTTTTTGAGTCTTAGCTGGTTTAGGAAGGCTTTAAATACCGTATTTAATATCCTCTGGGATTATTCAGGGGGTTTTGTGTGACAATTTTTAAAAAATCCCAGCAGATAAAACCAAGACTAGCCTAGGTTTATGGGGTTTTTTTTTTCCATCCCAGTAATTACCATTTGCAGACAGAAAATCCCTGCCAAGTGTCCCAACTGGACACCATGTGCCGGCTCAGGATGTGGAGCCAGCACTGACCTGGAAAGCAGGGCTGGCAATCTGAGCATAATGGACACTTCTCCCTCCCCGCCTCTGAGACGAGCTCGACAGGACAGTGACAGCTGCATTGCTCATGGAGACAGTCACCTGTCTTCTCCTCAAGAGTCTGGCTGCTCTAAGGAGCCTGTACCCTGACTCGAGTCCTCCTGAGTTTTACAATCAGAGTGCTGTGCCTTCCACAGAATCACAGAATGTCAGGAGTTGGAAGGGACCTTGAAAGATCACCCAGTCCAACCCCCTGCCAGAGCAGGATCACCTGGATTAGATCACACAGGAACGTGTCCAGATTGGTCTTGAATGTCTCCAGAGAAGGAGACTCCACAACCTCTCTGGGCAGCCTGTCCCAGTGATCTGTCACCCTCATCGTGAAAAAGTTCCTCTTTATATTAAGATGGAACTTTCTATGTTCCAGCTTGGAACCATTTCCCCTTTGGGAAGGTCCACTTTGCTCTCACTGTGTGAAAGCTGCAGGAAATCACAGAATCACAGAATATCAGGAGTTGGAAGGGACCTTGAAAGATCATCCAGTCCAACC
Organism: Heliornis fulica; assembly: GCA_013399135.1. Lineage (NCBI taxonomy): Eukaryota > Metazoa > Chordata > Aves > Gruiformes > Heliornithidae > Heliornis > Heliornis fulica. The sequence goes on along the minus strand of VXBZ01004690.1, from coordinate 44,369 downwards.
CCCTGCCTGAGCAGGATCACCTAGAAATGAGGAGAGCAAAGGAACCAGCTGCCCATGGGCAGCAGTAACAGCGATGGCAAACAACACGGAGCGGGTACGCAAGCTGCAAACTCAGAACTGATGAACCAAGAGGACAAACCTTCCTCCAGTCTCCTGTCATTACAGAAAACTTCCATGTTATTTGTGAGGGCAGCAGGCTGAACAAGACAGGGGAGAAGCCTAAGCTGCCAGCAGGTCTGTGTATTTCCCTGTTGCAGGCATTTCCAAGCCAGCAGCTATGCAGTGTGACCAGCTGGCCCAGGCATTCCCGTGCCAACAGGTTGTTCTTTGTTGCTGTTAGTTGCTTGTAAGCAGCTTGGACATACAGCAGAATCCAGTTTCCAAAGGGAATCATAAACATGCCTGAGAAAGTCACTTATTTGGAAATAAAACCCCTTTAAACACCACCAATCACTAGGGTCTCGCTGGGGATCGGTGTGAGTGGCACAACCCCAAAGCCAAGATGCACCTCCATGGAGGACACTCATCACTGGTGGGGGCTCATTCTGCAGCCTGCAGGGCAACTCTCCAACGTGGGCTCCTCAAAGGGACACCACAGGGCTCAGCTTCTCTGTGGCAGGAGAGAGAGTCCACCCAGACCCCCAGCACATCCCTGCTCCTGCTCAGTCCCATGCTTCAGCAGGGACCTGTGGTGAGCAGGGGCACAGAACAGCCCTGTCCATCACTCACAATTGCCTCTTCTTGCCTCCCAGTGCAGAGAGAAGCAGAGGAAGAAAGCAAGGCAGACACATAAATAATAAAGACAGGAATCTGGGGCAAAAAGACAGAGGAGGAAAAAACAAGAAAGATGGGGAGAGGCTGTTCAGTAGGGCCTGTTGTGACAGGACAAGGGGTGATGGTTTCAAAATAGAGGGAGATTTAGATTGGATATTAGGAAAAAGTTCTTTACTGTGAGAGTGGTGGAGAACTGGAACAGGTTGCCCAGAGAGGTGGTGGATGCCCCTGGATCCCTGGAGACGTTCAAGGCCAGGTTGGATGAGGCCCCGAGCAACCTGATCTAGTTGGGGGTGTCCCTGCTTCTTGCAGGGGGGGTGGACTAGATGACCTCTGGGAGTCTCTTCCAACTCCAGCCCTTCTATGATTCTATGATTCTAAGTGAGGAAAATTAAAGGATGAGGTTGACTGACAGGAAAAAAACAAAGGCAAATTCAGTGAATTCTGTTCAGGGGCCTGCTCATCTCTTTCTTTAAGAGGTTATGTTGCCTCCAGCATTCCCTGGGCATTTGCCATGGAGATCTGGGCTGTCTCTCCACACAAACAAATGGGATTGATTACATTCTATCTCACTCCTAAGGATTCCTACAGGCATATGTCCTATACATTTACAATGCAGGGATCTGGCCAATTCCCCACTGAATAATTGCTATAGAAAACTGATATTTTAGTGCCTACCTAGTCAATCTTCTTGGAGTTCCCTATAAAGACAGCAGCTCCTGGATTTGTTTGGCAATTAGCCACTTTCCCAGTGATGGCTGCCTAGTCTGCTAACTGGCCAACCCAGTGCTGGATAGGGATCCAGTCCCCAGGCAAACACCTCCCTGCAGCCCTCACCTCCCAGACAGAAACACTCAGGCAAGACAGAAACGTTCTTGGTTGCTTTTAGGTTCTTGCCACTTTCTGTCCTTTTAGTGGCTGGTCCCATCAACACAGCCTGCCAGGCTGCCTTGGGGGGAGGAGAGGGATGGCTGGTAATTGAGTTAGAGAACACAAAAAGGTCAAGTTCATCTCTGTAGGCTTTTACCTCAAGCTTGCAACACAGCCTCCTGCCCCCAATGAAGCTGTAGGGAGAGGCAATAGGCACTCTCATAGGTTCCCTGTGCAGGGAAGGGTGTAGGAGCAAGTGCATGTTGGAATTGGGAGAGCTGACTGCAGCTTGTCCAGCTACCAGTACAGGCTGGAGAGCCTGTTGGAGAGCAGTGTAGGGGAGAGGGACTTGGGGATCCTGGGGTCAACAAGANCTGAGGGGTGAACTCATTAATGTTTATAAGTGTGTAAAGGGTGAGTGTCATGAGGTCAGAGCCAGGCTCTTCTCAGTGATGGCCAGTCACCACTGAGATGACTGTGATGACTGATGGCCAGTGAGCAGAAGTCCTTCCATGTGAATGTAAGGAAAAATGACTTCCCTATGAGGGAGATGGAGCCCTGGGCCAGGCTGCCCAGAGAGGTTGTGGAATCTCCTTCTGTGGAGACATTCAAGACCAATCTGGACACGTTCCTGTGTGCTCTAATCTAGGTGACTCTGCTCAGGCAGGGGGTTGGTCTAGATGATCTTTCGAGGTCCCTTCCAACTCCTGACATTCTGTGAACCTGTGTGCACCCTTACTGAGCCTGTCAGAAAGAGCACCCATGGTCAGACAGGGACAAAAGTCTCCACTTAGACCCCTCACCAACCAGGATTTGGGCTGCTCATGAAACCCTCAGCTTGAGCCTCCTGAGGCAGAGTCACCCTGCATGTCAGCACAGTGACCCACGGACAGGCACTGATGGTCACTGGGATGGTGCTGCAGAGCTGAGCTGCAGGAGCTGGGAGCAGCACAAGTCTTTATCCATTCCCACCTGGTGCAGTTGCTCTTTTCTCTCCAGGAACCATCTGTTTGGACAAAATGATTCTCTGCATTATTATTCATCATGGGTAAGTTTTCAATGTGTATATGGCAAACTCCACTGCTTCCTCTTAATTCCCTTTTTCTTCTGGTAACAGGCTGTGCTTTGGCAGGGACAAAGCCCTTGAGAATGGCCATATTAGTACACAAGTTTGTGGGAGGAGGGTGCCAGAAGAAGCAGTTTTAAGCTGAACAATGTACATTATAGCTGAAACAGAGGGTCCAAGGCACTGAGGGAAGGCAAGGAGGTTACTCCACCTCCCCTTCTGTGAGCATCCTATATAACATCTCCTGTAACATGCTTTTCACATCTTACTAAGAGCCTCTTAGAGCAACCTCAGAGAAACCCCGTGTTTGCACAACATGAAAACACTCTCCCAAAACAGGGGGACTGTTGCTGCAGCTTTTCCTGTAGCTGAAAGCAATCCCAGTTCTGCCTCTTGTGACCAGGGTGTGCAGTATTTTAAAAGTAATTAAAAACAAAACAGGAAGAGAGCGACACATGTGGGATTTGCAAGACCCTTTGCAGCAAAGGAGTGATGGAAAAGGCTCCCACCAGCTGGAGAGGGGACCAGACCTGCACATGGCTCTCCAGTCCAGAGAAGCTGCCACATCCATGACCACAGTGGAGCTGCTGCACAGCTGGCAGCACAGGGCACAGGCCACTCCTGAACCTGCTTCTTGCTGCCAGAGACCTGGCTGCTACGATCTTCACCCACGCTGCAGCAGGAAACTGGTGAGCTACAAAGATCTCAGGAAGTTGCTTTGACTTCCTAACACCTGGAGCAGGCACTGATTTTGTGGTTCAACAAGCTGCTACAAGGGGTGGAGGTCTCTTCTTGCTCCTAATACTCTGTGACTTATAAAACCAGGGACTTCTCCACTTTGCTCAAACAAACACTTCACAGCTCCCAGGCTAAAAAGCATCGATGTCCCCTAACAAACCACTAATCTCACATCAATTGCCACCTTACCCAAACTCTTCAGGACTTGGATGTGTGCTAAACTGGGAGTCAGCCACGAAGGTGAGGGTCAGGCAGGGATGGAAGCACGGGACTGTAAAGATAACCAGGGCACTGAGGCTTCCTGATACACTTGTTCAAACCCCTTATCTCCTCCTGCCTCCCTGGGTTTCAAACTGCCCCAGGGGAGATTGAGGTTGGACATGAGCTGAATTTCCCCCCTGAAAGGGTTGTCAGGTGTTGGAACAGGCTGCCCAGGGCAGTGCTGGAGTCCCCATCTCTGGAGGACCAAGGAAAGGCCAAGAGATGAGGTGCTGAAGGACATGGGCTAGAGGTGGCCTGGGCAGGGTCAGCCTGGGGTTGGACTCGATGATCTTAAAGGTCTCTTCCAACCCAAGGGATTCTATGATTACCTGACCCATCTCAGCCTGTGGTCTTCCCAGTGATGCTGCAGCAGTACCAGTGCCGATGCAGTGGTACCAGTAACACCGCTCCCCTGCTGTGTGTTCACAGAGGAAGGCGAGAGCCGCCACGCCAGTTCAGACAGGCAGCCTGGGCTAATTGAGCACTTTGCTTTCAAGAGTGGCCAGTTTCTGAGAGAGGTTTAGGAAAATGTAGGATATTTTATATTAGAATTTGAACCCTGAAGGAAAATTCCCTTTTAAATTTTATTACTGAGAATTTGGCTCGTGTCTTGAAGCACGAAGGCTTTAAATGCTACCAAGCCCCTTGGACTGAAACCCTGACTCAGAAGGAGTCAAAAAGAATTGTCTTTCTGTCTTCTTTGGCCCAACATTTTCATCTTTCAGCTTTTGTTGTTTGGGTTTGGTGGGTGCTTATAACAACTCTAAAATCCCACAGAGCTTTAGAGCTCAACAGGAAATCAAGGCTCTGCTGGACTGGAAACGACAGTTTCTTTCATGGTAAGAGGAGAGTAAATATCCAGCCAAAAGGCAGCACAGCTCCTAAAGCCACAAATACAGGCAGGTCTAGCAATTACCAACCTGCTACAAAAAAGACCAGCAACAATTATTAAACCCCAGTCCAGGCACTTTCTCCTAATATTATATAAGGCAACAAAAGGGCTTCAAGGCCCAGAGCTCTGCTCCTTTGCCTGCCTTAATTTCCATGGATTCAGGATAACCTCTCCTCTTTTTTACCAAGCCCTGTGTTCTCTCAACGGGATTTTCCCTCTTGTATGGCTATTTCAGCTTCTAGCAGAGTTCCTCAGATTCATTAAGGCTCTAGGATAGGTGACAACCATGGCTTGTCCCAGGGAACCACAGAATCACAGAATGTCAGGAGTTAGAAAGATCCTTGAAGATCATGCAGTCCTACCCCCTGCCACAGCAGGATCACCTTGATTAAATCACACAGGAACGTGTCCAGATTGGTCTTGAATGTCTCCAGAAAAGGAGACTCCACAACCTCTCTGGGCAGCCTGTCCCAGGGCTCTGTCACTCTCACAGGGAAATAGTTTTTCCTTACCTTCAGATGGAAGCTCTTCTGCCCCCTTCTCCTATCAATGGCCATCCCTGAGAAGAGCCTGGCTCTGATCTCCTGACACTCACCCTTTACATACCTATATACATTAATGAGGTCACCCCTCAGTCTCCTCTTCTCCAAGCTCAAGAGCCCCAGCTCCCTTAGCCTGTCCTCAGAAGGAAGATGTTCCACTCCATCATCTCACACACAGGACAAATCCCCACAGATATGCTGGAGTAAGAAAAAGAAATGTTATTTCCTCAAGAGGGGACGGAAGGAACTTTGTTCCCTTCCTGACAGCACCAACAGCTGCCTACAAAGCCAGGTACTTCTTGTCTGCAAAGAAAGGGGAAGAAAAATGTGTTTTGAATGACTCCAGCTGATTTCTGGCCTGTCCCAGTTCCCACAGCCTTGGAGCAGTGACAGTGAAAATAACCAGAGCAGTTACAAACTCCCAAGTATTTAGATTACTGACCTGGACCTCCATAAATCTAGTCGATGCTCTGCTGCAGGAAAGGGGCTGGGGTGTTAAATAAACAGACAGTAAATTTCAGAGGATTTGGTAAAGTTACTATTGTCATTACTTTTCCATTCTGAGAAGACTAATCTTGGTTATAATTATCCCAGCTACATCCAGCCCTTTCAATAGCTCGTACGCTGATAAATGGAGCACTGACTCTCACAGATGCCTCTCCTGCCCCTGATGTATGCAACATGTTCCAGATGGATGGAGAAACCACTTTTTTCTTTTACACTTGCTATTTCCAAGCACCCGCTAGGCAGCAGCAGGTGTAAATCACAGAATCACCAGGTTGGAAAAGAACTTTAAAATAATTCAGTCCAACCATCCCTTTCTTCTCCTAAACCATCTCCTTGAGCACCTCATCTCCCCATCTGTTAAATACACCCAGGGATGGGGACTGCACCACCTCCCTGGGCAGCCTGTCCCAGTGATCCATCACCCTCACCATGAAGAAGTTCTTCCTCACTAGAATATTCTGCCTGAATAGGACCTTTTTTTGCTCTTATCATCACCCCTTGAGTTATGCACAAGCAACACTCCCAAAACCATATTCCAACACATGTCTCCAATCCTTCTCCTCCATCTTCAGGTCTTTCCTTCCCCATTCTCTTCTTCCCCTACCTCATGTCCACATTGAACCTGCCCATGCCCAATTATCCACTGACACATGCATTTAGCACTGCTGTGAGATCTGGAAGCTTGTCCAACTTCCCCTCCAGGTGATGTCACCCTGAGTGGGTGCCAGGCTGGGTTATGCTTTAAAATCCTCCCCTTCTGGGTCAGACATCCTCCTGGTTTTAGGCCTGGTTTCACCCAGCCAACAGCCGAGCTGAACAGTTCACCTTACTCCAGTGCAAATGCCTGCCAGGTTTGGAACAAACCTGGGCTCTGTGGCAGGTGAAGGGGCTCTGCAGCACAGGAGCTCCTTTTAAAGGCAGGTAGCAGCTATCTGGGAACTGGCAGCATCCCAGGGGACAAGGGAGCGGGACAGGGAAGCTGCCCTGCAGCTGCAGGGTGCGATACACAGGGTGTTGTGCAGCCCACAGCCCTGCAGTCACACACACCTGCCTGGCTCTGCTAGCGACCCCCCAAATTCTCACTGGTGGAAAAATACCTCTTTGCATCAATCCCCCTACTTGCAGCAAGCTCATCAGCCAACACCTATGTAGTGCCTTGGTCATTTAAGGCAGTGAGGTGTTGCTGTGGGTAGAACCGGGCCCTGCCGAGCCTGGCCTGGGCAGGGGACAGAGGAACCTTCACCAGGGCACATCCTGCCACCCATGTCCCAGCCAGATGTCCTCACAGGCAGTGCAGAGACAGAAGATGCTTCTGGCACAGATCTGCTTAAGGATGAGGGGACAGGAGGAAGGAAAAATATAAGGAAAAACTATTTCCCTGTGAAGGTGACAGATCACTGGGACAGGCTGCCCAGAGAGGTTGTGGAGTCTCCTCTGGAGACATTCAAGACAAAACTGGACACATTCCTGTGTGATCCAGTCTAAGTGATCCTGATGTGGCAGGGGGGTTGTACTAGACGATTTTTGACATCCCTTCCAACCCTGACATTCTGTGATTCTGTGACAGACCTGAAGGTGCTCAGCACCCCCTGCAAAGGGAACCTGGCGGACCAGCTCAGGTGTTTGCTGGAGGAAAAGGGGCAGGATGACTCACAGCCCATCCTGCAGCAACATGGTCTCCAACCCTGACAGGGGACAGAGCATGTGGCTCTGCTTATGTGTAGGCTGACAGTGGTTATGGAGGGTTGGGAGTGACTCTGCTGTGAGAGGGCAACAGCTACATCCCCTCTTCCCATTACACCTCAGGGTACTCAGGGCATGATGGGGAATGAAAAAGCAACTGGAGCTGTGAAATGAAACTATCTGCTGGCACAAGTGATGTGGAAGAAACATAGCTATGGTCTACCTCAAAATGACTGGGAGGTTAGCTCCTGTGTGCGAAGGGTGCTACGGACCAGGAGCAGCACTCAGCAGAGTGTTAGCCCCAGCCGGTCACGTGGCGCCATTTTAGACTCATCCAGAGTTAAGAAGAAACACAAGAAGCTTTTGAGATGAGCTGCAGGTTGACACGAAGAGTGACAGTGTGTGCAGCAGCTGAGGCTGTCCCCAGCTGGGCCTGCCAGGCCCTGCTCCCCACAGCCCAGCACCGGCTCTGGGAGCCTGGTGCCAGGAGTTTGAAGACGTGACGCAGGACGCGGCCCTCACGCAGCAGCACCAGCCCCACACGCTGAACGAGCTCATCTTTCAGCAGTCTGTGAGTGTGCAGGGCTGAGGTATAACCATATACACTGCTGACAATGACTGAAAACCACAGACAAGTAAGAATCGTAATCGTTTCAGGGCAAAGTGTGAATGTGAGTCACGTCCCCACGCCTGCTGCGAGATGCCCTGTGAAGAGCACTGCCCAGCGCTGGTGGGGGAGTGCTGCTCCTCACCCAAACCCCTCTTCTCACTTAGAGTCACAGAATCACACGGTTGTAGGGGTTGGAAGGGACCTCCAGAGATCATGGAGTCCAACCCCCTGCCAAAGCAGGTTCCCTAGAGCAGGTCACACAGGTCAGTGTCCAGATGGGTCTGGAATGTCTCCAGAGAAGGAGACTCCACAACCCCCTGGGAAGCCTGTCCCAGGGCTCCATCACCCTCAGTGGGAAGAATTACAGAATCATAGGAGTTTTCAGGGACCTTGAGAGAAGTTCTTCCTCACATCGGTGCAGAACCTCCTGTGGTCCAACTTGTGGCCATTGCCCCTTGTCCTGTCCCCACAGGCCACTGAGAAGAGGTTGGCATCTCCCTTTGTCTCCCACACTTCAAATATTTATAAACATTGATCAGAAAGGCTCCTTCCCCTGGCACTCACACATGAAGGCATTGGAGTTTTCCCACGAGAAGACATAAAGCTGGCAGTGCCAGGTGCTTTATTTTTACCTCCAGGCGAGTCGCATCATGCCTCTGACAGGGATGAAAAGCAGCTGCCAGCCCAGGCTCAGCAGAAGCCGCTGGAGGGGTGGCAGTCCCCGTGTCCTGTGGCTGCTCCCTTGGCCCTCCCACAGACCTCAGCAAACCCCCCCATCTCTGTCACCTCTGTGGGTGCTAGACAAGCCTGGAGCAGGGCCAACTGCTCTGGGCCCAGCCACTGGTGGGCTGGTGGTCCTCTGAGCACACCCCACCTGTGAGCACCCTGCATGGCCACGAGCCCAAGCTGTCAGCAATACGAACACAGGACCCTACACAGCATCTTGAGAGCAGAAAACATGCCAGGGACTAGGCAGCCACTCTGGATTTGTTGGTTAACCCCACTTGTAGAGGAAGAAAAACCCCAAATGTCCCTAGATAAGGCTGCAGGGGACCCTCCAGCACCCACAGGCCACGCAGTGTGGAGTCACAGCATGAACACTCGTCTGGTTTGTGCTTGCAGGGTGCTGGCACAAGGCACTATTCCCTCACTGTGGCTCCCAAGCATGTTTACAGCACAAGCAGGAGCCTGAGCCAGAAGATTAAATTTCAGATACTGAACCATTTGCTGTGAGGGAGTTACATCGGCAGCTGACTTGGCCTGACTCTTGTTTGCCTCTCTCTGCCTCTAAAAACAACTCTCTGCTTTTGTTTTATCAATTGGAGCAGTCACCCCTTCCGCCACGCTCCCCGTGCTGCTGGCTGAGAGGCCTGGGATGACATTTAAGCACAGGAAAAAAAAAAAACAAAACAAAACAAAAAACCCAAAGAGATGCAGAGAAGAGGAACCTGCTTTTTTAAAAAAGGAAATCTCTAGTGAAACCACAATTGTGCAGCTGTCCCAGCTCTGCCATTTCTGCAGCACATTTCAAGGTGCTTATTAGCATTTTTACGGAAACGAAGTAGTTAGTGACTGGTGGGTGTTCACCAGCGCTGTCAAATGTTGAACAAGATAATATCACCCGGCATTCCACGAGTGACAAGTGTTGGGAAACACTCTGGCCAGCTCCCAGGACTGCTTTGCCGTGGAATTTTTCTGCTGTAGCCTTATGCTGGTGTTGAAGAAAGGTCCCTGAAGATAGAAATAAGGGGCAGGTCGCTGTGCACCTGGTTTGTGACAGGGTGGGAGGCTGGGGGTCTAGGGAGAGCTGGAGGTGGGTCTGCCCCATCAGGGCAGGCAGCCCCTGAGGAGGCCACAGGTGACTGCAGTGATGGAAGGTGCTGCGTGGGAGATGAACATGCTCTGTGGAAACTCTGGAAAGCCCCTGAGCTGTCTCCTTTCAGGCAGTCCAGCCCCCACCCTGTCAGCCCACAAACTGTTTCTGTGAGGAGGGACACAACTGTGATGGACAAGTGGCTGCCAAGAGCTCTGATGTCACCATGCTACCAGCACATGGAGGCACCAGAGCAGAGAAGAAAAACAAAATGGCCATGAACTTTGGCTGCTTTTCAGAGAAGGGTCTGGAAGAGGTTCAGCCCCGCACATCGAGCCCACCTGAGTCATGTGCCCTCCCTGGTCCTGCTGCCTCTTGCATCTGGCAGCAGATGCTGGTGCCACCTCCTCTTCCAGCCCTGCATTTGTCAGCTGGGGAAGGGGAGAAGTGGAAACCCTTGAGACAGCTGCTGCTTCTACTGCACATGTTGTGTGGCTGTGAAGCAAGAGGGACACAAAACCGCAGCAGAGGCTGATGTGGTCACTGCCATCTCCATTTGCAAAATGCAAATTGTTTCCTTTCATAAGTGCCTGAGATGTGACAGCTGATTAGAGCAGGACTGCTACAGAAAAGTCAGTGGTCAGACAGGTATGGAGCAGAGCTGGCAAGACTGCTGGGTAATATGGCATTTCTCACTGATGTGATACACCCCTTATTTGTCCTGGCTCATCACAGGCAGACCTCATCTGATATTCACACTCATTTTTTTCAGAGCTTCACATGAGCATATGTACAGCACCACCATGGCTACATCCACAGCACACTTGGCTTCCTCCTGGTTTATTATGGTACCAACAAACTAATTAACCTGCTAATAAACCCCCCCACAACTCCCATTTCAATTTGAGACTACAGATAATGACATTTACAGATTAGCTACCACACAGCAGAACTCTCTATTCCCCCTGCTCCTTTGAGGTGTGGTTTAGGTCAGGCATATAAGGAGAGGAGAGGAGAGGAAATAGGTTATTTGGAAGGGACTTACAACAATTATCTATTCCTAATAGTATTTCTAATATAAAGCAGTAACTTTACTGGAAAGTAATCACTTGATTGTGTTCAGTTAAGGAAATAAATACTCAAGACACACAAAAGATGATTCTTTAGGGTCAGAGGGTAAAACCTCCACCACTTATAATTGCAACATCAATATACTTCCAACACAATTCAATATTCTGTATTGTGACTGGACATACCCTTGGATGGATGGAAGGATGGATGGATGGATGGATGGATGGATGGATGGATGGATGGATTATACACTGTATTACAGCAGCAAGAATGTAAAGCTTCCCATTGGCCACTCATTCCTAAAGCACCAGATACGAAAACTAATTTCTGTCTCTGGATATTGGAACGTAGTGGGAAAATTCAAGGCTGTCATCAGATGAGTATGTGTACGCTAAGGCACTGCAGTGTTTACTCTGAACTTCCTCTACAAAGCTGATTCAAAGATTACAGTAACCAAATTGTGGTCAAGAAAATGATAAACACATGTGAGGATCCTCACATGGACAGAGCAAACTGTGATTTGAACGTGCAGTAAGCGGTGAATCAGACTGAGCCGTAGGACTGATGGCAATCAGCTATCACACTAAAAAGAAAACCAACTTGCTGACACACTAGGCTTTAATAAACGTTGCTTCAGATGTTAACTAACACAAATTAGAATACAAGTTTTTACAGGGTAAGTAACATTGTAAGTCTTTCCATTTCATACTTGAAACAGGCTTAATTATCAGGACCGCGAGGCCATCAAAACGCCTCTGGTCCCGTTCCAGCACAAAGGCAGCGCCTCTGCCTGCTTGTTCTCATCACACGCTTCTGCTACGCTCCTCTAAGGCCCAGGAGATGTGAACTAACTAACTAAAGTGTTCATCTTGGCTGTGGTTAGCAGCACAGTGAGCAAGAAAGCGAGGGTGGAGGGGTGCTGCTCCTCCACAGAGCAGCGAGACGTGTCTGTTCCTCTGCAAAAGGTGTCATGAGCTTTCATTTACCACTGCAGTGACAGCTGTGAATTTATCCACATGTGGAAATCTCTTTTTTGAGAATAATTTTATAACTTTATTTAAGAGGCTTTTATAAAGACCCACCCTGTTTTTCTCAATCCTTACTCAGTGGATGATGGCAGCCTGAAAAACTTTTTCCTCTGTCACAACTTCTGGCTTGATCACGGATGGATTTTTTTCCTGGCGAGCCGGTTTCCTATAAATCTGTACAAATTCCACATGCTTTCTTCAATCAGGTAAGAGGAACAGATCACAAGCCACTCTCTTAAGAAAGTCAGGATAATTATTCTCAGAGGATAATTATAAAGTAGGGAAAGTGAAGTAACATGAAGTAACTTGACCCAGTTCTTTTGGAGAACAACGGCAGAGCTGGAGAGAAACGTCAGCTCTTGTGGGCCTTGATCCTTTTATCCCCCATCCCTGGGGCATCCTCTATGTCTGTAGTGAGAGAGCTCAGGGATGCTGCAGTGTCAGCCATGGCTGTGAGATAAAGCCCCAATCAAATGAAGAAAACATCACTCTGGCACTTGGGGTGGATGAACACATGTTGCCAAACTCTCAAACTGTTTTGGAGCCTATGGGTGAGCAGAAGCCACTCCTGGCTACCACCACTCAACAGCAATGTGAATTTCTTTATTTACAAATCAAGACCTGAAAATAACAACAAGGATTGGCAATTCTTCTGCCCTGCCAAGAACCACCTGCAAACAGATGCACTGATGGACCTGAAAGCTGTTTGTGACTTGGTGGGGAGACAGTTGGAAAGGCCTCACAGAAATTTTTCTCTGCACACTACAAAGAGGAGCAAGGATATTATGCAGAATCAATAGTTATTGTGGAAATTATTGGTTTGATGTCAAGAACAATTAGCTGCAAGTGAAATTAGTATATCCCCTGTGCAGGAAGATCAGTATATGTTCTTCCCCAGATGGGAAAGGTGTTGGCTACGAAGGGCGCCCACAAAGGTGAGCACAGAACCATCATCATTAGAACCAGATTTCCCAATGCTAAAAAGCCTAACACCAGACTGCAGAGAGGTCCAGGGACACACTGAGAGCAGACAAACCTGCAGACCAGACTGATCCTCTGCATTCACACAGGAAGGGCTATGCACAGCCAACCCAACTGCTGGAGATCAACTCAAACCATCTTATCCCTAGACCTTTCCAGCATTGCCCTGCCTCACACCAACATCATTTTTATTCCATGTTGCAGCTAGGACTGACACATTTCATGGACTCATCTACTTCATGCCAGTTTGACTACTGAAAGAGATGTTCAACAATTGATCTTAAGTCCTTCTGGAGGATTAAGTAATTTAAAGAAGGTAAGTGTAGACACAGTGATGAAGAACACACAAGGTTTTGTCATATTAAAGGAAATCAGCTGCAAAACTTTTATCAAATTTTAAAGATCCAAAAGAAGAGGGACAAAGGAGCTTATTTTCAGGACCTCCATGCAAGGTGGAATAAAACTGAATGTTTCTGTCACAGCTTAATCCACACTTTGAATCTCACTGAAAAAGATAAAGACCTTGCAGAGGCCAGGAGGGTGAGAGCCTGGGGCAGGAGGCAGCACTCCTCTTGCTTCTCCTTGGGACCTTGTCTCACTGGCCCAGCCAACCACCCCCACCCTGGGGACCTCAAAAGATCATCTAGTCCAAACCCCCGCCAGAGCAGGATCACCTAGATTAGGCCACACAGGAATGTGTCCAGACTACTCTTGAATGTCTCCAGAGAAGGAGACTCCACCTCTCTGGACAGCCTGTCCCAGGGCTCTGGCACCCTCACAGGGAAACAGTTTTTCCTTACATTCCCATGGAACCTCCTCTGCTCCAGCTTGGACCCGTTGCCCCTTGTCCTATCACTGACCATCTCTGAGCAGAGCCTGGCTCCATCCTCCTGACACTCACCCTTTACATATTTATAAACATTAATGAGGTCACCCCTCAGTCTCCTCTTTCCAAGCTGAAGAGACCCAGCTCCCTCAGCCTGTCCTCAGAAGGAAGATGTTCCACTGCCTCCATCACCTTGGTGTTCCTGCACTGGGCTCTCTCAAGGAGTTGTATGTCCTTCTGGAACTGAGGGGCCCAGAACTGGACACAATATTCCAGAGTTCCCACAGAGCAACGTGCAAAACACCATCACTGGGATAACTTGTGCATACAATGTCACATCCACGTCCCCAGCACTAAGCTGGCAACGCCCCTGCAGCAGTTCCTCGGGGCTCTTCCTCACTTATTTATTCTTACTCTCAAACCAGCTCCACATCTGCTTTGCTGGAGCGACACCATTGCTGTGGTGGGGATGGAAAAACCTCTCACAGTGACAGGGACACACAGACACCCCCCACTGGGGTGATCACCCACGTCCCACGCTGCAAGACTCTCCTAACTGACATCTCTGGAAATCCCACCACACCAACACACGGCACCGACAAGAAATACACCCCCCCACACTACTTCTTTTGCAAAACCAGCCTTAGCTTTGGGAAGGTCCCGACGTGTGGCCAGCACTGCAGTGAATGTACTAACGGTGCCATCCAGAGGTACCTGGGTGTAGCACACCGCTCCGAGCCCAAGAACGGCCATTCCAGTGAAAGAGAAGACCTACACAAAATCTTACATATATCAGGCTTTAAACCAGCCATGAAATAATTATATTTTTCATTCTTTTTGTCTATCACCCTTCACTCACTTGGTTTTGGGGTTTGGTGGGTTTTTTTCCATCTCAATCCTCGCTGTGTGTTTTGATTGTCCACGTATACTAAATCAGTCATTCTTAAAAATATACACATCTCTGACCTCTCTTGGCAAACAAGAGCTATTTCACTGTACTCACCACTGCTAACAACAGGGCTGGCACCCCATGCTCAATCTACAGAGGCTGCCATACTCTAGGATTTCACACCCCAAAACATCTCAAACAGCTGATGACTCCCCTTCAACTGGGAATTCACCACTCCAACTTGATGCATGAAAATGTTTCTGCAGCATCTGACTAGACATATTTATACCTGCATGAGGATGTACATACAGTTTACATCAGCTGCCTGAACACTTTGGATGTGGCATCACCTGTGGCATATTTTATGGTGGGCAAAGTATGTCAGAGGAGATAGTTTTTCAGTAGCAAAGGTCTGATTTACCTCTGTGTGCAGAGACACCTCCTTCACTGACACCCCTACTATCTGTGTGATGCTGAGATGTGGAATCACAGAGAGACACCACTAATTATCAGAGCAAAATCAACCATCAAATCTTTGTTTTCTACTTTAGGAAATTAATGGGATTAAAGAGATTACAAACAATCCCAACAGCACAAACTATATGCTGAATTTCTAATCTTTGGGGATATTTTCAGCTTTATTTGGAGAGACAACTCATTTTGAGATGCATTATCTTAAAGATGCAAAAAATACACACAACACAATGCTTTTGTATCTGTCTCTTTTTTTCCTCTGAAATTGTCACTCACTGGTCCATTAGCATTAAGGCACTGGGCATCAGTCACCTTACTCAAACTAAAGGAAAACTGAGAAACAGATTGATTTGAAAATGAACAAAATAACTTTTCCCATAGCCTATGGCAAGCACTGTTCTCACTCAGAAATTTTTTTTAAGTGAGTCTAACTTGCTGCACCCCTCCCAAGCACAGTACCCTTCTTTTGCACTCATAATATTTGAAAATCAAGAAAAACTGTAAAAATATAAATCCTGTTAAATGACAGATAGTGTTCCTGAACCAACTACTACTAAGAGGCATGGCTAAGGTTAAGAAGAGATGGTTAAGAGGAGATTTTGACTGCTATAGAATTCAAATGTTAAATGTAAATGTCTGCATTGCATTTGGAGCATCACCTTGAGCTGACTTCACACCTACCCTGGCCTGGGCATCAGATGGTGGCTTCATTTTCCACCAGACAGCCCTGGACTGTGCCCTGTGGGTGACTGCACTGAGGTCTCCTAGCAACAGCTGCAGAGAGGTAGCTCTTGGGTCAGGGAAAGCACAGGATCATGGAGACAGTGTGCATGGAGAAAAGTTTGGAGGGTTGTTTGAAAGAGGTGAGTGAGCCTGCAGAAGCCTGGTAAGATGAGAAATGGAGAAACAGCTCTTCCAGCCCGGATACCTCAGTGCTGAATAAGTGTATAGAGGAAAGAGCAAACACATGGAGTCCTTCACAAAGCTGTGAGATATCACCCACAGAGATCACTGAGTCCACAGTCTAATTTTGTAATCTGAACTCTGCCAGAAGTTTCCAACATGTCACATATCAAGTGTACAACACTGTCACGCAGCAGCAGAAAGAAAACCCAACCCAAAACAAAACCAAAGAAACACACCAGTTCTAGGCATTGTGGTGGAAAAATTATAGCAGTAGAATCATAGAATCATAGAATGATTAGGGTTAGAAGTGACTCCCAGAGGTCATCCAGGCCAACCCCCCTGCAAGAAGCAGGGACACCCCCAACTAGATCAGGTTGCTCAGGGCCTCATCCAACCTGGCCTTGAACGTCTACAGGGATGGGGCATCCACCACCTCCCTGGGCAACCTGTTCCAGTGCTCCACCCCTCTTACAGTAAAGAACTTTTACTTTTTACAGTAATTCAACAGAAAATATTTCCTCCCAAGATCATATGTCTTCCTCTTCCTGCCACTTCTGTACACAAAGTGTTTTCCCAAAACCCGTTTTCCAAATGAAAACGTCACCATGAGCCCAAGGTGAGCTGCTGCACAAGGAGGCATCTGTTCAGACAACAAATGCATGTGTACATGACCAGAAAACTGGTGCCCCAGCAGGGAAAGATCTGAAAAGGCATGAGAAAAAAACCTGGCTTTGTGCAGCCACTCTGAACGAGCACCAGGCACCACCCAATTTTCCTTCAGGAATCAATGTGTCACTAAGAAATGAGAGCGTGGTGTCACCTGGCAGAAGGACAAATGGAAAAATCACAACTTATGTCTGGTCT
Source organism: Heliornis fulica (assembly GCA_013399135.1). Classification (NCBI taxonomy): domain Eukaryota; kingdom Metazoa; phylum Chordata; class Aves; order Gruiformes; family Heliornithidae; genus Heliornis; species Heliornis fulica. The sequence continues at coordinate 27,574 of VXBZ01004690.1, read as the reverse complement.
CCCCCTTTTCCCACGACTGCCCCAGGGAGCGTGGGGTGTAGGGGGTGCACTGACCTGTACTTCCCCGTCCGCACTTGCAGAGCTCTCATACCGCACCGCTGGGCACCGCCGACATCATTCACGATGTCATCTCCAATCATGATGGCCTGTCAAAGCAGTGAAGTACAGAAAACCTGGTGTCAAGGGAATCTCATTTCTGCCACGTGTCACACTCCTCTGACATAACAAACAGCTTGGTTTGATGCTTAATGCTGACATCAGACAAATTAAACAAGATAATATTGTCATCGTATTGATTAGAAGTCATCCTACCTTGACTGTGATTCAAGCTATAGGTCCTCGAGCAATGTACTAGCAGGGACACATCTGTACCATTTGTAATCAATCACAAAAATCAAAATGGTGTGGCACACACTTCAAAGAAAATGTTCAATTTTAAGAAGTTAGGCCTGTTCTGTTCCTAATGACCTGTTTATGTTATGCTCCAAGCTGTTTAAATTAAGTTTAACTTTTAAAACATCCCTTGAAAGTGCTGTTCTAAAATATGATCTCCTCTCAGTCTCCTCTTCACCAAACTGAGGAGCCCCAGCTCCTCAGCTCCCAGCCTGTCCTCTGAAGGAAGATGTTCCACTCCCTTCATCATCTTGGCGGCCCTGCACTGGGCTCTCTCAAGGAGTTTTATGTCCTTCTGGAACTGAGGAGCCCAGAACTGGACACAATATTCCAGGTGTGGTCTCACCTGGGCAGAGCAGAGGGGGAGAAGGACCTCTCTTGACCTACTAGCCACCCTGCTCCTGATGCACGCCAGGATACCATTGGCCTTCTTGGCCATGAGGACACATTGCTGGTTCATGGTCATCTTGCTGTCCCACTGGACCCCCAGGTCCCTGTCACCTACACTGCCAATGACAACATTCAGCATGCACATTGCCTCCCTAAACTCATTACAGATCTTCATTAAATTGAAGTGTTATCAACCAAGGGCTGGTTTTCACTGACAAGCACATCTACAAAATTTCAAGTGCTTATTACCATCCTGCATTAAAACATACTACATTCATTTTAGCCTTCCAACTTAGAAGTGGGTGGGTTCATTTAATACTTTTTAAGGAAACCCAGCATGCACACCAAACTGTAATCTTCAATGACTAAGGAAAAAAAAACAACTTTCAACCTTCCAAAAGCATTCTGGAGTATCCCAACGAGAACAGAGGCATCACCCAAAGCTCAGGAAACACATCAGCTCTGAAAACACACAATCTAGTTTATCTCATTCTAAAGCATGATTTTGCATTTCTGTATCAAAGTGGAATTTTATCTCAAATGCCTTAATTAGTTGCATCTAACCACTTGTTCTTCATCTTTTAATTAGCCTCCTGCTGCATAAACATAAGTCCCAGGCTTCCACAGCCATGGCACCTCACAGCTCCTGCCTGAATTACCATTCCAAGAATTTAGGATTATTTCCACACCTACACATCAGATAGGTGGAGTCACTACACAGAGTGTTTTCTTACTAAAGGAATTGCTCTTATGTTTTGCATGGTTTGAGGTGTTTCTAGGGTCCATCACGACAGGTCTTTGTCCCATCACCCACACCTCAGTCCCCATGCTGGAAGCAGTCTGCTGGGCAGGACTAAATCATACCTACTGAAGATGTTGAAAAATATTAAAGCTCCAGAGCTACTTTATTAATCACCTAATTACTACAGAATCTTCTCCCACTTATTACACAGCATGTAAAGGAGCTCTCAGGATATACCTAAAGCCCTGGGTGAACAGATGATTTTCTGAGAGCATTCATAAACCAAACTGAGCTGTGGGCTCATCAGTATGGAATGGTTTTGGCTGATAGAAAACTAAATCACCTTTTGAGTAACCTATCCAGGGTGGTGGGCAAGATTATATATAGTAGTTACCAGCCTGGTCTATCTTATACCTTGTTTTAAGATACTGACTGCATGAGGGATGATCATCATCCCATGATGAGAGGTCCTTCAGGGAGACATAAGGACGTGTGACCGTAGGGAGGGAGCAGTGGCAGGGACTGGGACAGGCAGTTCTGCCTTCCCAGCTCTGCTCACAAACTGCTCCAAAGCCACCAGATGATGGAGGGCTCAGTCTCCTCCATGCTTTCATTATCAGACCATCTCCTTTATCCCTCTGCTCACAGACACTCCTAATAAGATGCCTTCCCCTGGGGACAGCGTACCTTTCCTTACCGTTCCTCAAAACAAGCAATCCAGCATGAGATAAGGAGAAAGTGATGGGTTAATGTTAAATAATTAATAAACAGAAGATGAGGAAACAAAATAATCCCACAGCTACATGCAGAGCTGCAAAGAACCCGGCAGCACCGCTCCCAACCGACCACCATTACCGATTCCCACCCAAGGCACTTGGAGACATGTAATCATTCCCAAACACTGGCTTTAATAGTTTCTAATCCTCTCTTCTTATAAAATTCCATCCCATAACCTCCCTGAGGAAGACAGGGCAGGGGGAACCCCATGAGCAGACCTGTCCCAAACGCCCTTGCTCCGCCTGAACCCAGACATTTGGGCCGAGATTTCTCAAATAAAGCCAATTTCAGTCCCGCGTTCTCAAAACCCTTAAAAATTAATTTCCTCAGAAATCAGGGAAGGGCAGAGCAGCCCACCAAGCACCCACTTACTTACTGGGGCTGTATTTCACCCCATCCAGGGAAGTTTTCCTGCAAGACACGCGGCAGCAATGCGAGTGCAGCCGCAGATGAGCAGCGATGCCTGTCCAGGCCAGCTTGTGGCATACGCATACAAAAACATACTCCATCCCCTGGGGATTTCACAGATTTACTATCGGTGAAGGGCAATAATCACTAAAGGAGGAGCAATTATTCCCAAATCATTTAGGATTTAAAAAATCATTGGCAAGAAGATAGAGGTCAAAAGGTGTGCTGTCAGGGGAAATAAAAAAAAACTCTACCTGTCAAACCTGGGTTTAACTTCCTCTCTGACTGCAATATGGTTAGAAGAGAGAGAAAGATATAAAACTGAAAGGTCACATCCCCATTGTGAAAGCAAGAATTAGAAGATCCCTGCTCGTGTTCACATTTTACAGAGGGATCACAACATTAATCTGTTCAATTATTCTGGGGAAGTTACTTTTTTTTAAGGCTGGTCAAAAATTTACTAAAAAGAAGGGCAAAAGAAAAAAAGTCTGGTTTTAATACAAATCATCAAACAATTAACATGGGTATAATTTATATTTTCCTACACCATATAAAGGGTGAGAGATGGTGTGTGTGGTTGTACACACATAGTAAGTAAAGCATATGTGTACCAAAGCTGGGCAAGGCTGCTGCTCTTGGAAGAATCCCATTAAACTCAACCCAAATGGACAGCAATAATGAAGGAGATGAACATGACCTCTAAGAGTATGGAGCTGGGAAGGCACAAATTAATCTCCACTGGAGAAGGGTCTGTGGCACAGAAATCACCATCATGGTCAGTAATCTTACTCATGGTGTCTGGTCCACAGAGCCAGAGCTGAAGGGAGGTGGGAACAGATTCCTCTTAGCCACAGAAGCAGACAACACTCAAGAGTCTTCAGAGAAGCTTCTAAATGGGAACCTCGATTACCTTTTGTCTGCAAACAGAGTTTTAGGATTCATGAAAATCACAGAAAAATGTTTAATCAGGAAAAGAATGAAGTAGAAAGATGAGAATCTCTGTACCACTCGCCTGTGCTGCAATGTGGTGGCTCCTAGGACAAGCTCAGGCTGGGTACTTTGGGGCTGCAGCCTGTGGAGGACACAGGCCAGGAGATGCACGAAAGGAAAAGAACATTTCTAGAGTTAAACTTATGCCTAACCAGATTTTTGCTATAGATTTAACAACCTTACCAAGCTAAACATCCCAGGGACACGAGGAAAGAAAGCTTATACATGGGGTTTGGATGAATGCACTATAACCTCTTTCTATAAGAAAGAGGATGCATTTGCTTCTCCCTATTCTCCCTGGCCCAGCTGATGATCTCTTAGGCTTCAGGTTCCTATATTACTGTTAATTATGTTTCTATCTTGGAACTACAAGACACAAAGCCCACTGCATGTGGCCTCTGATCTGGGAGAAACTGTACAGCAACCCAGGTGAAACAAAGAAATAGGTTAAAGCCCCAGGGCAGATTCCCAAAGGCTGCAGGGCCAGCCAAGTTTCAATAAACTTTCAGCAGGAGCCAGAGCTTGAAGCTTCACTTGGTCACTTCACTCTTAGCTTGAAGAATCACTTGGCCACTTCACTCTTCTTTATGAGGTGGAAAATATTCCTGTCATGGCTGGGCAGCATGGGGGGGACGCTGGCACGGTGGCAGGTCCTCTGTGCCACTCTTGGGTTGACCTCCCTCTGCTCTCACGCTCCACTAACTCCCACCTGAGACATGCAGGTGGCAGAAATGGGAACTGGTTAACTACCAGTAGTTTATGCACTCCGGTATGACCTGCCATAACTCCCATTAAAGCAGGACAATTTGCTACAGAGAGAACTTTTTATGATTATATAAAACTACCAGAACCTTAACATTATCTGGGTTTTATTGTAAAGCTGTAAAAATCATCCACTGTTACAGCTGCCTTAAAACATATGAATTAGGCATTTCAGTAACCTTTAAGATGTGTTATTCTTTGTCACATTACTGAATCGTAAGATAGGTCTGGTTACCTCTAAGAGGTTTAAATTTCCAATCTATTAAAGTAATACCAGCAATCTGTTATTTCTAGGCCATTGAGGAAAGGTTAAAGTGAAAATTGGACGTTGGGGAGTTCCTCCTATTCTAAGTGCACGTTGAAAACGTCTCAGAAGCAGAAGGCAAAGCCAGGGGCTCGGCAAGAAGCAGTTATCAAGGGAAACCACTGGTGATAACTTTATTGATTAAAGCCACTTGACAAATTTAAGATTTGCCACTGCCTAGAACTACTGTGGTGAGACAGCTTTATTTAAAAGGTATTTTACATTAAAAGTCAGGTGAAAGAAAATGGAAATGTGTTTTCAAAAGCACAGCTCATCTCAATCGGTTTAATGATGGTGGGATGGATTAAATGCATTCCACAGGTGGAATAAATTATTGGCAAACATTTTACAGGAGCAAAGGCAGGTAAAACCAGTCCTTGCCTTGTCATTACAAATGCAGAGAAGTAAATTCAGGAGACAGGTTAAAACATTACACAGTACATTGCCGAGGAACTCACTGAATGGCACATACTGAGTTTTTATTATTCTATCGGATGAACAAAACCAACCTACAAATCCCTCTCAAATGAACACTGAAGTTGCAAGGTCAAGCACTCAAAAGTTACAGAAATATGTCAGAATAAGATTGTTTGCTGCAGTTTGTTCCTCCTGTGCATGTGCATCATGAGCCACATTTGACTCTGGCAGCACAGACTATTTTTTCCATAGTCGAAGCACGGAGTGACCAACGCTGTTGTGCAGCAGTGCCTACTGTGCTCCTCCTTGTCAGGCACATTCTCCCTCCACCTCAAATCTCTTTGAATACAAAATAATACACTTAGAGACTACAACAAACTGATGGCATTTAACACTGGAAACTACACAGAAAAATATATGTGTCAAAATACAGTTAGTCATTAGTAGCACTGTGAATAGTAGAGGAGTAGTCTCTGCCGGGGACTGTCACTGATCTTCCCTGCCCCAAACACATCTTTCTGAAGTCAATGGGATCCACTCACTAAGGCTCATCCTATGGGACCATTTGCTGGCTTGGTGATGCATTAAATCTTTTTTCTTTTTCCCTGGAGCAAAGTTTTTGAGACAGGACTCACGGTGCCCTGTTGCCACAACACCTTCCCTCAGTGCCAGGGGCTGATGTGGTCTTGGCATAGTGTGAAAAATGACATTGAGGACAACCACACTGTCCTGCCTATGGAAAAGGTGATGCCACAACTTAAGGGTAGAACATCTAAAAAAGAGCTTTTTACTCCTGCACACTCTTCCTCTCTCCTATGACCAGAAATGAAATACAAACTTTATTGCATCTGATTTAGACAAACAGTACCCAGGGGCTGAGTTCTTTGAGATGTGGTTTTCCTCTTTGCTCTTTTTTTCCAGCTACCTTTTCCTCAAATGCCATCCTGTGTCTGACATGGATTTGTTGGTTGAATGGATCACATAATTGCCATGGCTGTACCTGGGATATTAGGTTCAGGCTGAGCTGTCTTGTTACTGGGAAGGTATCAACAAACTGGAGTGCAGAAAAGAGCACCACAGTGAGTTAGGGTGCAGAGGGACTGGATCACAAGAGAAGCTGCTGAGAGCTAAACAGAGAGTAGGAGACAACTACTGTAATGATGACAAGTCTAGAGGCAATCAAAGGGAGAAAATACCCAGGAAAGCAAGTACTTATTTTAGTTGTTACCTGGAGTAAAACTAGAAATAAGGAGATGCAGTCTGTAAGGGAAGCATCCCAACAAACCTCAGAAAAAGCTGCCTGCCCCCAGGATCTACTCAGCTGTGAACACTGTCCCAAGGGTGCTTACAGCAGCCTGGTTGTTTGGCTCCCTGAAAACTACTCTGGACAAAACATTAATAAATGTGAAGCAGTGAACACTCATGTATGAGGAAGGAGATGGATTAGATGGCCTGCTAGGTCTTTTCCATCTCCCCACTCTATAATAAAGTAAAACCCAAGCACATACTGAATTACAGGGCCATAATTTCATCTCCAGGCTCTCGGGACCTACAAGCCACCCAAACTTCTCTCCTGTTGTTTATAATGTCACCAAACCCCTCTGATGGAATTATTACCTTGTAATTCACTGCTGTCTGTAAGTCATCTCATACTCATCCTTATGTCCTGTGTGACATAACAACAAATCAATAAAAAGGATCTGGGCACAACTACAGAGCTGGGAAGAAATGGGCTGTACTAAGTAAGGAGGGAGCATCACCCCTTCAGTGTGTTTCTCAAAGTGGGATGAATCCAATAACACAGGTGGAGTTTGGGGGTCAATCAGTTCTTCCTGTTCAGCTAAATTTGAAAATATTTAACTTTTTCTCTTCCCTTTTACTAATAAAATGGTAGCCAGTATGACACCAAAGGAAATATATAATATTTTGGGTGCAGTTCCACCATGCTGCAGCCTCCAGTCGCCAAGCAGACTGCAGGGCATTGGGGCACTTCTCATCTTGTGAGGCACAACACTATCCATGGATCCTAAGGAACACTAGTTTTCCTTCTTTTGTATTGTTTCCTTTAGCCTTCAAGTAAAGGAATTTCACAACAGAAGTGCATGTTATTTTGAACTGTATGGTCCAAGGGGAAGGTGAATAAGAACAACACAACAGTACAAGTAGGAGCAAGTGCAGAAGAGAATGGAGGGATGGATGGAAGCTAAGAGGTTGGGTAGAAATCTGGATGGTACAATCCATAAAGAGAAAGAACAGACAGACAGGAATCAAAAGGGAAATAGCAGGCAGTGAAAAAGAACCCTCAAAAGGCAGAGAAAATAATGTCACACCTGTCAGGAGGTAACCAGTACGCACAGGATGAAGACATTCAACAGGTCCCCACTTGGTAGCATTTACCCCACACTGTCAGCCCTTGTTTGTCTGCTTCACTCTATCTGATTGAATGGTGTCCCAGGATGGGACAAAGTTCCAAAAAAGTTCCCAGTTTGGATGGGATAAGTTTCTCCCAGCTGTGACAGGATGAGAAAAATGTTGATGACACACTGATGGTTTGGGTGTTGCTGGGTGATGTTTACACCGAATCAAGAGATCTTCAGCTTCCCACATAACCTCCCCACCCAAGGCTGGGGTGCACAAGGAGCTGGGAGGGGACATGGCCAGGATAGCTGACCCCATTGGCCAAAGGGATATTCCATACCCTAGGGATATTCCATACCATATGGAGTCATAGCTGGGGGGAAGCTGGCCAGGGGCTGGGACTGCAGCTCAGGAACTGGCTGGATATTGGTGGTCTGCAGGGGGGGTGTGTGTGCTGTGAACAGTTGTGCTGTATGCACAGGAGCACTTGTTTTATATGTTATGTCATCATCATCATTATTGCTATCATCCTCCTCCTTTTCTGTTTCATTAAACTGTCCTTATCTCAACCCACAAGTTTTACTTTTTTCCCCAGTTCTCTCCCCCATCCCACTGAGGGAGCAGGGAGTGAATGAACGATCAGCTCTATGGATCTTTTAGCTGCCTGCTGAGCTAAACCACAACAAATGGGTAAACATGGGGTTTTTCCTTCTGAAACAGGTTTTTTTTTTAACAAATTTTCTTTTTTCTTTTATCAAAAAAAAAATTCCTATGAGGATTCTGAAAATAAATATTTCATAACACCCTGGATCTGGAAAAAAATACATGCATATCCACCCAGAGTTTACCATCTTGGCCACAACTGCTTCTATAACTTTCTGTAACTTTCTCTGAAAGACAGAAAACCAAAAAAAAACACCCCACATATAAAAAACATCAGTGGGCATAACTACAGGGCACAAGCAGAAACCTTACCTGCTGGGCTGGAACTCCCATTTCTGCTAAGGCTGACTCAAAAAACGTTTTTGCTGGCTTTCCCACCACCTCAGCTTGAACATCACAAGCATACTGGAAAAACAGAAGAGAAAACACACCAAATACTGATCAGAAAAGGGTTTCTTCAACTCCATAGCTGGAGTAAATTGTGTAAAAAGAATGTAAATGGTCATTTTTGCACATAAATCACACAACAGTGAAGGTGAATATAGAAGAATTTCGACAATGTAAATGTTAAATGTTCCCTGGTAGGTGAGAAAGTCCTCCTGAAACAGCCAAGTTACAAACCTGTTACATTCTCCACCATGAGAGCAGTCTCCAGACTCAATCCCAGTATGATTCATTTTCATCAAAGTATCATTTTTTAAGAGTGAGCAAATATCCTTCATATGAAATGATCAAAAGTACTGGAGGACCTTAAAAGATGTAGAGGTTTTCTTCAGCCACCTAGCCTATTTTTAATGATTCAAGTAACCAGCCAGCTCTGAAAAATTTTATTGTCATTTTCTTATACTTTTTAATTGTAAATTTAAGTACTGTGCTTAGAAAGGTGTTTCTAGCTTGCTCCTAGACAGCTAAAAGCCTGAACTTATTTGGGAGACAAAAACTCTCCCCAAAACTCACACAGATTGCTGCAAGCATACATTATATCCACCAGCTTCCTCTATACTACCCTAATCTGCTTTATTCTCTGCTTTGACAATGTATTTTTTTAATACCTCTGCAAGCCTATAAACAGGGGAATAATGATTCTCTCCTTCTCTCACCTTTTGGCTGGCTTACCCAGCTCTGGGCTGGAATCAGGCTTAAAAAACAGACTTTCCTTAAGTTCCCTCATGAATAAGGGTCTTTTGCTGGCAACTGTTAAAGGTGAGGGGTGTGTTAATGACATCACACCAAATGAAAATCAGACCTTCAGCTTTTCTTGGGTATCTTGCAGACAACATTACATGTTTTTCTTTTCTCTTTCTTTCAAGGGCCTCGCTTGCAATAAAGGTATGGCAAAAGTTCATATATTAAGTACAGGAAAAATGAACAAGGCCGGAAAGAAAGGAAAAAAAAAAAAGAAAAAGAAAAAGAAAAGGAAAAACCATAATATCTATCAGTCTTTAGAATACAGAGAATGAGTTTCAAGCTGTGGAAACTTCCTCTACCAAGGTGAGTAATTACAGAATATAATACATATTTATACTAGTTACTCTTTTAACAAGGTGCACAGAGCAAGTAAGCAAAATTCAAGCTATAAAATACCTCTAATGCCTTCATATATGCTCCAACATCAAGTTTCAGACCATCGGTTTCTTTATAGTAGCGTCTGGAAATGAAAGTGATAAAGTTCCAATGAAGTGGCAGTTAAATACAAAGAAACCACCCTTTATTATTTCTGTGCCTAAATAGTTGTCCATATGGCTGCAGCAAAAAGTCAAGTCATCAGAAACTCTGGAGCCTTAATTTAACACCAGGAATGAAGCAAAGGACAGGCTCAGTACCGTGCAATGCTGGGGAAAAGATCTCAGGCCAGATGCCCATCTGGCATCTGGGATACAACTCCAGTGGTTCAAAGGGATTTTAACTATCTTCTATCAAGGATGAACTTGGCCTCTATTTTATTGCATAGAGTACTAGCTGCTTGCAAAGGACAGTAGTTACATGGCTGTTCATTTCATCAGCAATGGAGAGTCCATAGCAGATACAAGATGAGGCCACCAACCAGCAGCTCTAACACCTTCTCGGTGTCTCTGGATGGGGACCCCAGCCAGCTGACCATCATTGCTTGTCTCCAGCCTCCCACATGAGGAAATCCCAGGACACTATTTATCAGGACCAAGCTAAATTTTGTTCTTTCTAAAAACATTCCTGTTGCCAGGGAGCTCATCAAATTTCTTAGCATCTTTACAGCGTTTGTTCTGGAGTAGCAATTCACGTTAACACAGGTCTTCCAAGATCTCCTGAGCCAAGCAAAGACAGGTTTCTGTATGACAGTGAAAAAAAGGCAGGATGAGCAGTCAGTTAAGATTTTATGCCTTATCCTTCTGCCATTTTCGATTATTCAGCACAGCCACCCTTTAAAATGACCACTTGACCTTTGCTAGAACAGCCATTAACCTTCTATAGTCTAGCGTAAACAGCTTAATTTTCTGACAGTGGCATGACAGAAGAAATTACAAAGCCAATTCCCACTCTCAGCCCAAAACAGATGCTAAATGTAAATCACTCCATTTTCAGGAGGAGGGCATTCTGCTCCAGTGACTCCAACACTTTGGATTTCTGTGGAACGAACTAAAACTTCAATCAAAATCAACCCATTTGCCCAAGGTAGGCACCTTGTTAAGGTCCACCCATTCACACCCGTTCTGCACCTTAAAACCAAAGTTGGCTTGTGGATGGGTTTGGTATATGGCCCTTTGCACCAATGAGGCTTCTCTAATTAGGTAAGCAATCCACTTCATACTCTCCCTTCTTCCACTCTAAGAACTTACCTACCAGGGTAACTCATTCAACAATTCCTGCAAAACTCAAGTTCACAGAATCTGAACAATCAATTATTAAAAAAAAATAAAAATGCTCATGATCAAAACTGAGCTCAGAATATACAAATCTGATATTTTGACATGAAAAAAAAAACTTTTGAAAAGTAACAGCAGGTCTGTTTTAAAAAGCTGTCCACAGCAATGAATGGCTAAATAAATCTATACTTTTATACACATGAGAGGCTACACAGGCACCTACATTCCTCATGTAGCACATCTTAAACAAAGGTTGATTCTATATCTCATTGTGAAAGATGGTACTGCATTAATAAGAAATGTGAATATTTTACATACATTAACTATTATGCTGTTGGCTCAACATTTTTTCCTTATCCTTCTAAGTGAGAAAAATGTAAAGATTTTTCACCTGTGTTGTAGGATGATAGCACATGAGTGTCCAGTATAGCAACACAATGGATTTAACTGCTCCTTCCCACTGATAAGTTCTACCCATCTGGATCAACAACCCACAAACCAGGAAGGAATTTCTTGTCCATTAGGGCTTATTAGAATCATAGAATCATGGAATGATTAGGGTTAGAAGTGACTCCCAGAGGTCATCCAGTCCAACCCCCCTGCAAGAAGCAGGGACACCTCCAACTAGATCAGGTTGCTCAGGGCCTCATCCAACCTGGCCTTGAACGTCTCCAGGGATCCAGGGGCATCCACCACCTCTCTGGGCAACCTGTTCCAGTGCTCCACAACTCTCACAGGAAAGATCTTTTTTCTAATATCCAATCTAAATCTCCCTCTATTTTGAAACCATCACCCCTTGTCCTGTCACAACAGGCCCTACTGAACAGCCTCTCCCCATCTTTCTTGTAGGCCCCCTTGAGGTACTGGCAGACCGCTGGAAGGTCTCCCCAGAGCCTCCTCTTCTCCAGGCTGAACAGCCCCAACTCTCTCAGCCTGTCCTCATAGGAAAGGTGCTCCAGCCCCTTTATCATCTTTGTGGCCTCCTCTGGACCCTCTGAACCCCTGAAGAAAGCTGTCACTACTGTTTTCTCAAGCTAAACATACAGAGTCTTTTTTAAAGCCCATATGTTGCATAATAGATAAAAATAATTCCTCCAAGGCCATTGGGATTTATCATTATTCAGCACTGGCATTATAACATATGGTCTAAAACCTCAGAATACATCTAACTAAATTGTTTTTAGGAAAACATTCAAATTCTCTGACAGGATTTTTCCTCCACGTGAAAAGAGGAGGTTAATATTTTCCTTTCATAATTTAAAATACCTTTTCATATGCAAATCAGCAAAAGAACAGATCTATCAGTTCAAAAGCAGGGTTGTGTTTGCAGGACTCTTTCATACGTGCCCTTTTGGGCCAAGAAGGCCAACAGCATCCTGGGGTGTAT
>VXBZ01004690.1:0-14957 GCA_013399135.1 Heliornis fulica | reverse complement strand
GAGAGGTTGTGGAGTCTCCTTCTCTGGAGACATTCAAGACCAATTTGGACATGTTCCTGTGTGATCTAAATGATCCTGCTCGGGCAGGGGGTTGGACTGGATGATCTTTTGAGGTCTCTTCCAGCTCCTAATATTCTGTGTGATTCTGTGATACACACCAGCCCACTCATTTCTTGGTATGTCACTTTCACCTTCTCAGCCACCACACTCTGTTCACAACCAGAGGAACATCCATCCTCATCCCCAATATATTTCAGGTAGAGTTCACCACTGCAGCTTCTTTCAGAAAATACTGGGGGTTTCATATTGGTAAATAAAACTCTCTTGGTTTCTTATTCCTCATGTACAGTGATTCTCAAGCCACCCACATGGAAGTGCTCCCTTACACATGCTGTTTCCACACACACAGAAATCAATCTGTAGAGATGCTAATGCCAACTTCCAGAGACAGCTTTTTTAAGTACCACTCAAATAGAAAGGAGTCATTTACATTGCACAGGCCATTAGCCACATACAGTACCACATCTCAGCCAGTTCAAATGTGAGCAGGATTCAAACCTGGAAGAAGAAATCTGGTTGACTGTGGGCTGAAACTGAGAATTTTTGGACCACCTTACTCTCCTCACCATTAGTAACTTCAGGAAGTTCAAACTGCATCAGGAATCCACACCAACAGCCTTTTATCCAAGCATGGCCTGTTGGATTTCTCTTATTTTTTTTTGTCTGTTTGGGGTTTCTTTCACTATTAAAAATCATCTATTTTCTGTTCAGACAAGAGCACATGGCTACAGGCAGCAGTTAAACCAACAGTTCTCATCTCTGAGATCTTGCAGGGACAAAGACAAAAAGTCAAGCAGTGCCTATAATCCTACTGGCCTCTTGCAATACTCACACAGATCCAAATCCAAACTCCTCATTATGTCTATGGGGTTTTTAAGAGGCTCTCAGACTTGTTCTTAAAGCAACAAGAGTCTTTTTCCCAGTGGCCAAGTTAGGTGACTGAATTACCAACTGAGGATCCTTCACTGACTGATACCTGAGCAAATCAGTCTCCCAGTCCAGATACATATATTAACTGCTAAAGAGTTGGTAGTGTGAATGCCCACAGTGATATCTGACCACCATTAAGTACAAAGATAATGGATGAGATTAAAAACTATAGAGACTAGAGAAAAAAACCAGTACCAAACTCACCCTCTTCCAAGGGAGATCAAAACAGGCTTCTCCATCCCAATCAGAACTCGGAAAGCTTCATTAAGGTTTGCATAGGTGAAGTTCTCTGCTGCATCTCCAATAACCACACAGTTTGGGTTTGCTTTATCAATCTCAGCAAATTCAGGGACAAGATCTACAGAAGGAGACAAAAAAAAAACAATCCACAAATCCCTCAACCCCTCAGGTCTCAGCAGAACTGATCATTTTCCCCAGATTTGCATCTCCCGTTATTAATTCCCCAAAAACATTAAAAAAAAGAATCCAAATCTGAATCAACTGTTCTTCACACCCCTTCAATTCCTGGATCCTGCTGTCCATCTGTCCTATAACAAAGAGCAAAATAAATAATTCCCTGTCCCTGGTTTAGCTCCCCCCACCCATGTCTCAGACCTCAGCTCATTATATCCAGGCACCCAGACCTGAGGCAAACTCCTGGGGAGCTGACTGAAAATATGTTACAGGAGGGCAGGATCCACGTCCTTTCTCTGTTCCCACACTCTCCAGAAGAAAATATACTCAAAATCTTGACAACAAAGACAATGTAATACCCTGCATGAGACCTCACTTATCTCCCAGTCTCTGCTGTTAAGCAGCAGAGTCCTCTGTGCACTTGCCGACCCTCAGCACAACTCTGTGCTCTACCTGTACCACAGCCACAACTCAGATCTTGCTCAGGCCAAACCACTAAGGTGTATTCCACAATCTCAGGCCTAAGGAAAAAAGCTTTCCCCTTTAGGAAAACAACAGCAGGGAGATCTTTTCCCTCACAAGCTACAAGAATTCACTGCTGTATCACGAATGCAAAACATTCTCTGGGCTGTCCCACTACGTGTCCCAGTGTCTGCCAGAGCTTTGTCCCACCGTTGTGAACGAGCAAGTGTGGCCTCAGGCTGCGCTCCCTCAAAAGGCGGCAGGCTGCCGGTGCTGGGGCGGTGACTTCAGCCACGGAGATGTCAAAGCCCATCCCCTGGAGCTTCTTCACAAACTTCTCCCGGGTCGCTTGGGTTTCGTTAGTGCAGAACCGCAGCTTCAGGCCAGATGCTTTGATCCTGTTGAGTAAAAGCAGCGGAGAGGTTAACTGGGCACAGAAGGGGAGCTAAGGGCACCACTGAAAGAGTGGTGAGGGGCTGGAACGGGCTGCCCAGAGAGGTAGGGGATGCCCCAAGCCTGGGGGTGTTCAAGGCCAGGTTGGATGGGGCCCTGGGCAACCTTGTCTAGCTGCAGGCCTGGAGGGTGGTGACCCTGCCTGTGGCAGGGGGCTGGAATTCCATGGAGGTCCCTTCCAACCCAGAGCAGTCTGGGATTCTGTGACCAGCCTTGCTGTCCCACACCTAACTTGAATAGTTACACTAAACACGTAAAGACGAAACACCAGAGCAGGAGCAGGACCTCATACTGTGACAATACACACCTAAATACTGACTCAGGGCACAAGTTTTCACGTGTGGAGCTCCCAAGCAGCAAGCAAACACCCCTCCGGAGCAGAGAGCCGAGCTGAGCACAGCAGCATAGGTGATGCCCACAGTCCCCCAGCCTGGCCGTCACACACTCCCTCCACACACCAAAAAGCCCCAAATCCAGTTCTTTATCTTTAAGGCAGCCCAGAGATGAGGACACAGATGAACTGACAGCACTGCACTGCCCCAGGTACGGCACCAGGTGTGATAACACTGTATTTCTGTGTGGATTTCCATCCTTCTGCTTACTTATAACCTGCTGCCATGATCTGCTGGAGGTAACAACAAGGGTTGTTTGCACTTCTGCAGGCTCTAGGTAAGAAGCCAGCTACTGGCATCATGCTACAAGAATGAGGCTTTAATGAACACAGGGGTGGCTTCAGTCAACATTTATCATTTAATCTCCCAGAAACCACCTGTGCTCTTACTTGGTAGGTAATCCTGAAAAATACTGCACTTCAACCGATTCACTACTAAGTGTTTGCAGGTAAATGGCTTCTCAAGGGAAGAAAACATGGTCCCAAGTGCCCAGAGCCAAGGACATGGTTCCTGTGGATCAGTTCTCTTCAAACTCATGAGAGTCCTCTGCCTCTGAGAGACTTTGTTTCCCAATCCAAGCTGTGGTGACTTACTGGGGACATCACAAAAGGGCCTCTTCTCCAAGGACAAGATGTCAGCTACTTGGAGAACCAACGTATCTCAAAGTGGCCAAGGAAAATCAAAAGCATTTAAAACATGTCACATTAAAAATATATGTATTTGCCAAAGGGACTGTCTCTCAGCCCTGCCAATATATTAAAATGCCCAATTTTTGTCATTAATAGTCTGAAGGGAGATTTAGACTGGATATTAGAAAGAAGTTCTTTACTGTAAGAGTGGTGGAGCACTGGAACAGGTTGCCCAGGGAGGTGGTGGATGCCCCTGGATCCCTGGAGACGTTCAAGGCCAGGTTGGATGAGGCCCTGAGCAACCTGATCTAGTTGGGGGTGTCCCTGCTTCTTGCAGGGGGGGTTGGCCTGGATGACCTCTGGGAGTTGCTTCTAACCCTAATCATTCTATGATTCTATGAATTTGTATATAATATCTTTGAGGACCTGAGGTCATACAGGTTCAGATAGCTGGGTGATTTGGGGACTAGGCTTATAAATTCTTATTAAAAAAATATTACTTTTCTTTGTGTCAGGATGAAAAAGGATTTTTCCAAGAGGAAAGCCCCCACACTGACTCTCAAGACAACAAAACACTATGGGCTGCTTTTCTAGGGAAGATGACCCCAACTGCTTGGTGTGAACACCAAAACTACCTCTAGGTACTGCATCCAACAACAAACTTTCCATCAAAGGATTCTTAGAAATCCGGTCCTGACCGAGAGAGCCCCTTTTGCTCATTAAAACTGCAGCGCCGCCTTCAATAACCCAAGTGATTCATTTCTTTCTTATTATTTGTCTTTCCTAATCATAGGTATGTGAATTATCAATTACACTTAGTGGTTAATTGCCCTTCATAAAGATAGCTTTTCTATTTTAAATTAGGCAGTTAATATATTGTAACTAATAGCATCCACTTGTACATTATAAATATATCTTCATTGATTGGAGCAGTGAATGTGAGATTCACTCAAAAGTTAATGAAGCAATTGAGTGAAGAAGTGCAGGGTGTACCCAGGGAATAATTATTGTTAATGAATTATGATGTGACCTTCTCAGAACAATGAACAATTGGTGTGACAGTGGGATGACAGTATTCCACATCTGTTATTCCAAACACGGTTTCAGCTGTAGTTAAAAAGCAAAGCAGTGCAATTTGGGCAAATATAATAGAGTTTGCTGTGGTTAAAAAAGTCCTACTCTAAATAGCAAAGACTATCTGCACATTCTTGGGACAAAAATGCTGTGATTCACCACTGGCTGGAAGTAGATATTTGTTGAGTAAGAACCTATATTCCTTCTCTTCCTAAAGGTCAACAAAATGAGTCCAGGAACAGTAACCACGGGCTTGCACAGACGAACAAACGTGCCCTCATGGGTCAGCTTGCTGCAAGCAAAGACTCGACTTTCCTACACTACAAATGTATCTTCCTTCTCAGAGTTTCAGATGAAAACCAGAGCTACACTCCTGAAAGGCAGGACCAAACCAGAACCAGTCTGGACACATCCTGGACTATTTCATGTCTTTGTGGCCACCAGGAACTACCACTTCAACAGAGGAGCTCAGTAAATGCTTAGTATCATGTGAGGTCTACACTGGGGGCTTGTGGAGTCTCCTTCTCTGGAGATATTCAAGACCCATCTGGATGATGACCTGTGTGACCTGCTCTAGAGAACCTGCTCTGGCAGGGAGGTTGGACTCGATGATCTCTGGAGGGCCCTTCCAACCCCTACAATTCTGTGATTTTGTGATTCTACAATGGCCAGGCTGGTCAGAAAATGGGAATCCCTTGGTGAAACATGAAAAGGACTCTCAAAATTATCCTGGATCATCAAGAACTCCAGAGAAGACTTATTTTTACAAAAACCTTTCCAACAAAAATCTACCTTTTCCTTCAAAGTTATCATCTCTAGAAGGACCTAGCTAGCTCTCCACCAAATCCTTGAGCAATACAGATACACACTCAGTGGTACCTGCATGACTGTACACACATCAGGATGAATCCTTTCCTTGATGCTCAACCCAGTGACCATGAGCAAAGCCTGCAGGCCAGCATGCACTGGAAAACAACTTACAAACTCAGCGCATAAATGATCAGCAGGACCTTTAAATAACTGTTCTCCATGTGGGAAGGGAAATATTGGCTCCACTTGTGTTTAAAGCAAAATTCTCCTTCAGTTTTCATGGTCAGGCCTGACAGAGGGAGGAACTAAAAGAGATGGCTTCAAGGTCTCTGATGTGTGAGGCGGTACTGAAGAGGGAGCGCGGCTGCGATGCCGCCCAGCTTAACGGGAAGCCTTGAGATACTGAGCTGACCCACAGAGGTCATGTTTTAAGAATTGCAGAGCAAACTACTGCAATTTCTGTTGCCAGCATGCACTGGGATGTTAGGAGAAGAATAAAGAGCAAAATTCGTAATGTGATGCCTTGTAAGATAAAGAACGAGGGATTAGAGACCTGCAAGTACAGAAGAATGAGGTGACAGCAGATGAAATACCCAACATCCATTCTATCAAGATGTGCAGTGTATTACAGATTTATCAGCATCTATATTACAGAAGCACAGGCACACCCAGGAAACCCAGTCAATCAGGCCCTTCAGCCAACCTCCACACACCAGGGCCGTGATAAAGATCCCAGTCAGGCTCCAGAAATCGATGCTGATTAGAGCACGGGTAGGCAGCACTGTTCTCCTCACTGGGGGGCTCTGCATGGTCCAGGTAGCCATGGACATCCTGAGGGTGCCCCTTGCTCCCCATCTGGGGTCCTCAGACCCAGCTCACCATCAGACAAATCCACTCTATTTCCAGTGACTGCTCCCACCACTCCTAACACCCGTGAGGAGGAACAGGGGAACTTGAACTTCACCTGCCAGGAGCAGCTTCTGACCTTTTGGGGTGTCACAAATGGCACCTGTGGCTAAAAGCATCGCTGTGGCAAAAGAAACCCAACAGAGCCCCTCTCAGAGGGACAGCAGAGCGTGCAGGGCACAGGGACAGATGAAAAGCGCAGTGGCATCCCTGCATGTCACACAGGCTTCTCCTGCCAGCACTGGATGTCACAGATGAAACTTCCAAGCCCAAAATCTTGCCTGGACAGTTAAAAGGAGTGTGGAGGCAACACACCAACAGGTGGGTAAGGGGAGTGTCTCTGACTAAGCCTCACCAGAGGAGGCATTTAAACCCACTCCGGCCTGAAACAACCGCTCGATCGCCCAAAGAAACCCTAAATCTGGGGCACCCACCCGTCTCCAGGCATGCCATGAGCCCACATGGATGGGAGGGGTGGAAATGAGGTTTTTAATTTGAGCCCTGAGCTGCCCCTCACGCTACACCAGCTCTCTGAACTGACCTTTACCTCGTCCTGCCGGAGCAGGACACGACGCTGAGTGACAATGTCCCACAATGCAATTACCGTGCGTCAGATGAGCCGGTCCCTTACAAATCACCTCGAACTTTACACATCTGCTGGCTGTCAGCATCTGCCAGGTTCACTCACCCGAAAATAATGAAAAAAACTCTCATTATTGTTCCATAACAGGTAAAGTGTTAGGACAATTATTAGACATCCTGAGTGACCTTGTGGAGACTTAACCAACTGCCCTTGCCAACCTTTACGGGCAGCGTTTGGGCAAATAAAACACAAACCCTGTTTTTTTTTAGATGATGTCAAGCTTGTGACACTGGTGAGAAAGGAAATGGCTATGGGATCTAGGCTGGAAGCCATCACTCCTTAAATTCATTGTCCTGCATATGGCAGAAGCGACTAAGGACACAGTGTGAGGCTAAACTTCAGGCTTTGACCACCTCTCTTTCACAGTGAAGGTTTTTCCTTCAGCACAGGAGCTGAAGGAAAGTCCTCCCTGCAGCTGGTAAGTCCTGGGCAGATGGGAAGGGGGTCAGGAAACACAACCCTGGAAGAGGCAACAAGCTTGAGCGTTGTGACCATCCACAGCAACTTCAAAGGGCTTTGGAAGAGCACTGGTTATGGCATTTCCAGAACCAGCTCTTCATCCTGCTTTTAGTTTTTTAAGGGGTTTTGTTTGTTCATTTTTTAATTTAAAAGACAAGAAAGCTGCTATGCACTTGTGCTATTTGACCTTTTGGTGGACAAATACCAGTGTGCTTCAGTGTAAACTTGTCAGCACTCCAATACCACCTTTGAAACACTGGGAAACAACAGCACCAGAGCATTATCTACCTGTGATAGGTAGTAAAACCAGGACTCATGCACCAATGCCACCCACCCACTGGGCTGGCTAATACTTAATGCCCTCTGCAAGGGCATGGGTGCTACAGGTACAACATGTCCCGTCAAGAGGAGGTGAAACTGAGCCAAGAAGAAATGTCATGGTTGAAAGGAGAAATGATGTGCCTCGTTTCAAGGTCAATACAGAAAAATAAGGAGTTTGGAAAGAAGATAAATTTAAACTGTGTTTTTTTAGGTTGCCTGGCTGATGGGAGAACCACAGCACATGATGGGGGTTTAGCCAGCATCTACAAAACCCACTCAAAATGATGAATTAAAATTGGGTTTGCACCAAGAGATCAGGACTAGTCCTCACCAGTCTGTATATTGGTGGGTAAAATCTCATCTGCACCACAGATGGGTTGTCAGGACAAAGGGAGGTATCCAAATCTCCTGAGCCTTCAGACACTGCTGGCTGGCCAGCCATGGGATGTTTTTCCATTGCCCACAACAGCCTCCCTGGCTGGCCCTGCCACTGCTGAGGAGCAATTCCCTAACAGCCACTCTCCACAGAGGCCAAACCCCTCTCCCAGCCCCCAAGATGAACAAGGTACATCTTGAAGTAACAGCCTATGTCACATTTATCAACTGATGCAAATCCCAGACCTGATCCTGCAGCCTTTTTCCAGAAGAACCTCCCACCACCTGAGCAGGACACACACCTGAGAAGAGGATGCAAAAGGGTTTTCCAGCTCTGCACCAGGGGAGAGCCATAATCCCATCTGGGGTCCAGCTGTGGAGATGCCTAGGTGGGGGGGGGAATCCACTTGCTATACATGCCCTCTAATAAAAATTGAGTTTTATGGGTTTTATGGCAATAATGTATTACACTTTCTCCATGAATCTGCACTCATGCTATTCCAGTGGCTATTTCAGCAGCGTTTTTCATCTTTAATTTCAGCTTCTGAAACACACCCAAAGAAAACCATTCCTTCAGAAGTTTGAAGGACACCAGCCCTGAGAGCCCTCATGCATCCCTAGCTCATGCAGCCAGCATTTCCAGGACAAACCTCTCCCATTTCCACAGAAACAATAAACCTCCCAGCATTTTGCTCAGGAGGTGCAATGAGGCCAGAGGTCTGTGGGTGAAACCCCTATGAGACAGTGACCTTGGCATGCTTTAAGGCTGTTTCTTCTCTATCCCAGTATCCAAACCTTTCCATTCCTCTGATTTTTTTCCATTCTTGTACTATGTCCAAACTGCTTAAATCTTGCTGTGGCATCACTGATGCTGCTTTTGTCCCCTGATCTCCTGGTGTTTCCATTCACTGGTGTCCTGTCGTTGGTCCAGAGTTCAGCTGAGCTCATTAAAACTCCCATTCTCTGGTGGTCCAGCTTTCTGCTCCATATAGCAAGGCTGGCCTGACAAATCCTTACATACAGCACTTCTTGGCCCGTCCCTCCTTGAATTCTTGTGTCTGAAACTCATCTCTACATCTGCCATCTCACAAGCACAATTTCCTCCCCAGCCCCATATGGCTCACCTCTCTCTATATATAGCAGTGGGTAATTTGGAGGGAATCCAAAGGAGGGATTGCAAAAGGGATTGAAAAATAGGAGGGCATTACCTTTGAACAGGAATGAAGGCAAATTAACAAATTAATAGGCACATAGGAGGGAGCTGGAAGAAAAGAGGCCAATGTTGTTTAAGGGTGGGCAAGGGTGAGATAAGAAAGGTTACCATAATAAAGCTGAAAACTCAGGAAACCCCATTTTGAGATGCTGTTTGGCAGCAAGAACTGATAAATCAACAAATTGTTGTTAAAAGTAAACTTAAAAATCATAGTGACACTTTTATTCAGGTATTCTATGATTTCAATCATCCTGATTTTTTTCAGAGATAGAAATAAATACTGGAACTCGCCCATCAAAGCAAAGTCCATCTTGTCCTGAATTTTCTGTCAAGGCTGCTGCTCACATATTGAGTACAGATGGGTGCCAGACCGACTGAACAAAATACCTGATACCATCAATCACATTCCACCTGCCTGAACAGAAGGGTAGGCAACAGTTTTATCTACAGGTCTGTAGACAACAGTAAGTCACAACAGAGAAATCTTGAATGAAGTATTTAATAAAAACAATGCATGGTTTTTACATGAATCTGCAGAAAGCAAACCCAAAGGGAAAAAAAATTATAAAAAAAATGGTCCAATATGTTCAGTAACAAGATGCATTTAAGTGCTGCAGATTACCAAATCACCTTAAATATTACACCTAGCAGCCCCAGACTTTAACCACGCTGCAGGAACTGAACCAGGGCTTCTCACCTTGTCTTGTAGTGGCTACCCAATTGTTAGACCACAGCAACACAATACTGAGTAGGAATCAAACACTTGGTGTATTCTGCAACAAAATTAAACTCTGACAGACTTCAAATAATTGGTAACTATCTACTCTGGGGCTGTCAAGGAAAAAAAATTTCTGAACTTTGAGGATTCAGTTAGCATGAACAGATCTGAAATGCATTTACTTGCATTAAGCAAAATATTTTCATAATGAACAGCTTTTGTTCTGCACTAAAAGCATCCATGTTTTTTTTACCTCTGAAGCTATAAATTATTCCATTAAAATTTCAGTCCAAACCAAGTTATCTTTGTCACTGTTGAATCCTTACTTTGAATGCAAACCACACCTGTCTGTAAATAACTATTTCCATTTCTTGGGAAAAGAAAGGAAAAGTTTTCAATTAGCCTATTTTATGGAGAAAGAAATTGCTCTCATGTGTTCTGCTTACCTACTTTAGGAACTATCACAGTATTTAATTGCAATAGTTCAAAGCCTGAGCTGCATTCCAAGAGCCACAGTGTGTTTTTAATCTGGAAGCAATCCACAGCTACTGCCAGCACATCAGCTGCAGGGACAGCATGGAATCTGCGTGGTGATCCCACTGAGGGTACACCAGGAATTGAGACTCCATTCCAAGAGCCTAGGCTGAGTTCACCAAACATGGAAGAAGGTGTGGAGGGGAAATTACTGTGGCAGAAGTAAACTGCAGCAGGTTTCAAGTTCTAAGTGCAGAACGAGGCACAGCACTGCTCATCCACTCCAAGGATTTGCAGTACTTCTGCAAGGTAGTGGACATACACTAGGCAGGAGGTATCACTGTAGTATCTTCTATTACTTTTTATTACTAAATAGTTGTATGGCACACAGCTGTGCCAAGGGACAGTAAGTAGCTCAAGACCTTAAATGTTAATGATGTGTTGGTTCCAAAAGTGTAAGCACCAACTCGTGACATTTGTGTAGACAGCACCTGGAGTATCATAGAATCATAGAATTTTAAGGCTGGAAATGACCCCTAAGATCACCCAATCCAACCATTAACCTACTGCCACCAAGTCTACCCTTAGACCACGTCCTCAAGCACCACATCTCCCCATCTGTTAAACCCCTCCAGGGATGGGGACTCAACCACCTCCCTGAGTAGACCGTTCCAATGCTTGAGGACTCTTTCAGAGTACCCACACCTTGAGGGGCAGAGACCTTTTTAAATTAAAAATGAACACCACTGAAAGCAAATACAGGTTAGTAAGGTCCACTGCTCTCAGAAAACCGAGGCCACAGCTAATGTTACAGACTAGAAGTGGAGCTGTGACATCTCTGCACCCACCGAGGATCAATTCCAGGATCTCCTTCTGGCTCTGCCATTGAACAGCTGCATGACTGTGCAGAACTGCTCCATCTCTTTGTGTCTCTGCTGCTTCAGAACAGGCAGCTTACAACAAAGATTTCCCACTCCCTGTCACACACACACACACTTTCAGACGGTTCTTTGTAAGCTCCCAACTGTCCAACCCAAACCCCTGCACGCTGAATTGCTTTACGGTTCCAGTTCCGCTTGTTCTCCTCGCAATCTTCACCCTGTGAGGCTCTCCAGGTATTTTATTTCAACAGGACTGTCCAGCTGCTCCACAGCCTCCCTGCTCCCCAGATTTCCGTTGCTCGTTTAAAGGGCTCTGTAGAAAGCTGGACTAACAGATGCTCTATACTGACCAAACAACAGGATGTTGTAAAGGTCCAACCACTGTGTGCTTTTCATATGGATATGCTAATGGGCACGCTATCAGCACACAGCTGTAAATGCAAATAACAAGAGCTGAGGCTGAGCATCTTTTATGGGTGTTTAACCACCTTCTGTCTTGGAAGAGAGCAGCTCCCTGCTATTTGTTAAGATAAAAAGAGAATAGCTCACCTCGTGTCAGTGCTGTGTAAATCAACTTAAGACAATAACTGCACGGTGCAGAGGCTCTGTTGAAGCCTTAAAGTCACCGATGGGCCTTCTGATCTTGTCCATCGTGGGCTTTCTGATCTGTTCCACAGCGTCTGTCGGTTAACTGCACACACTGGGAAGAGATGTGTTCTATTTACCCCTGCCAGAAGGGTTTTTTTAAAACAACAATAAGTATATAACCACCAAGGAATGTTCTGAAGGCCCAAATTATCTTAACAAGCTGCTTTTGGCTTTTCTAGTCATCCACCACTCCAATACCCTCGCCTAAATTTAATGGTAACAGTTATTGGTGGATTTAATGACATTCCTGGCACCCTGGCTTCTAATTCAATCCTGGGGTGTCAGTGTCCTTAAGCACATGGGTGTCTGTCTGCCACAGTCCAGCCAAGCAACAGAAAGGGTCCAGATTCACCTTATCTTTAATCAAGCACGGAGGGTCTGCTCTGTACTTCTGTGGTTCATCCTTTCAGACCCCAATTCACCAAATCCCTTTTGGTGCACACTGAATCCAAAGATATTTCACAGGTAAAACACATATCAGAGATGCAGGTACGTTAGTAATAAATAAACTGCTCTCAGTTGTAACATTTAGCATTTCCTTGCAAGTTACACCAGCTTGTAACTTGGTGCTTTCCTCAGGAGGGTGGCTACGGCACTGGGAAGTGTGCTGCTGAATGTCATCTTGGTCAGGATGTTCCAGTGTCTGTGGTTATTTTTTGGTTCTACCTGACTGTACTGCTGGCTGAAACCAAACAAATAAGAGAGAACTGCACCCCTGCAGCCACCATAAATATAAACTGGGTCACGTTCTGCCAGCAGAAATTGCACTGCCACTCTCCAAACTACCTACTCAAATATCCTCAGAGCAGAATTTGGCTGAAAACAACAAAAACAATGCAGGAAATACAGTTTTAAGGGGTTGAAATGGCTTCAGTCATATGAAACCAACTGCAAATGGAAATGTTTACTTATGGTTTTTATTGGTGTGTAGTATATGTTGTTACACAAAGTTAATTGCTGTAATGGTATGGGAGATGATGTAGTAAGACATGACGAGAACAGGTCAGCCGTCAGATTACGAGAGTCAGATATCTGCAGAGTGAATTATCAAAATGGTATTTAAGACTCCTCTTGGACATACACATGGACTAAAAGATTTCAGACATCTCTTTTACCAAAAGATCATATCAATTTGAATTAGTTATAAAGTTCCCAGCTATCCACAATCATGACTTTTTAATTGATACAAAGATGAATTAATTAAAAAAAGAGCTGCTTTTAGCTTTAATCCATCTGCTTCAAACCACCGAGCTGTACTACAATGCAGACACAAATATTAATGACCAACTGGCAATAGGATAATGAGTCAATAAAGATTTTAAATGGTGTGAGCTAGAACAATTACCAACCTAATAGGCAGATAAATAAGGCTACTTGACTTTACCCAAGGAAAATGATTATTCTTAACCACTTACACTGAATGACCTGAACAAAATGCTTTGGGGTTTTTTTTAACCCAGGCACCTTCTCATCCTCAATTCTGCTGTCCCAAATTTCCACAGGCACAATTGCCACCTCTCCATTGCTTACTGCTATGAAACTCCTCAGAGCCCACACATGCTAAAAGCAACCATCAGGTACCCAGCACACTCCCCTGGACCCAAGCCTTGTGTCTGGAGCTGCAGAGAAGACCCACAGCAGCCCATGCAGCGTGTCACCTCCCCACACAGCATGCTGGACACGGTGGTACCACACAGTGTCCCTAGAAGACCCTCACTAGGACCTGCCCAAACAGCTTGACTTTCCCATTGCATCTCTAATCCTGCCTCCAAGATCCCTGCAGCCCCCTCCAGGTCACACAAGCAGAGAGGTCAAATTAGCCACAGAAACCCTTAAGGATGAACAAGGGTTTAGACATTTCCAGTATTTCAAGGGAAAGCCCCTAATATCTTACATTTAGCCTAAGGCCAGCACTTTACTCTTGGTTCACTGGCCTATTCCTGACATTGCCGTAAGTTAAACCACAGTTTACGCTGCCTCTTATGGGAGGCTTCAGCCACCACAGTGACAAAAGTCATTAAATAACAGCCTGCAAGCCCATGGAAAATAAAGTTTAAAAACCTAGGAGAAAATAAAAACCAAAGCAGTAAGTCAAAAGCATCTGGGAAACCACAATGCAGATTATTATTGGGTATGTCCTGGTTTTTAAAGGAATGATCTGATCTCTGACTGTAGTGATGTAGCTGTTATTTACGTATGGTTTTGCCATGCCTGGAGGTCTCAGCTAGGATCTGGGCTGCCCTGTGTTACACACAGCACAAAGAGCATATGTGATGGTCCCAGATGAAAGTGCCAGCTGTCAAAAATGAGAGGAAGGTGGTAAAATGAGTTCTCTTGTGAGATGGAGAGCAGGAGCAGACTCTCACTGACAGACCAGCAGGCACAAGCATCTAACCCTAGTCTCAGCAGGAAGCAACATTACTAGGAGGATCTGAGCAAGAAGGATGGAAACAAAAGTCATATGTGATCCCATAGAAAAACCATGGGCTTCTATGGGCTTCAGTTGGGGCTTGAAACAGGACTTCAACCCTATTTTTAATAAAAGCTACTTTTCCCTCTGCCTAATTTCACAAAATTCCCTTGGAGTGCTGCTCCCTGCAGCCAGCTGGGGCCAGCTGAGCACCACAAATGGGCCAAGTGCCTCAACAAACCTTCCAGCTGCTTGAAACTGCTTTTTGACATCACTGGAAATGCTGAACCTGAAGACAAAACCACAAGACTCATCCAATGACACTTTATGAGTCCCCAATACATACTTCAAGGAATATAACACAACAAAACCCCCAAAACAAACACCCAAAAAGCAGCAAAGCCTTTTTTTACTAACAGTGCATTTGAGTCTCCTCCAGTTTTGCTTATTCCATGACGATTCCACCAACATTTGGGCATGTACTTGTGGTGGTTTGACCATGGCTGGAGGCCAGACTCCCTCCAAAGACACTCTGTCACTCCCCTCTTAGCTGGACAGAGGAGAAAATACATGTTGAGAGGCTTTGGAGTGGAGATAAGGCCAGGGAGAGATCATTCTGCAATCAGCATCACGGGCACAACAGACTCCTACACAGAAGAACAGAAAGAAAACTCTCTAATGTATT
>VXBZ01004689.1:74909-110643 GCA_013399135.1 Heliornis fulica | reverse complement strand
TATGATTCTATGATATGTATTTTACCTGGATAAGTCAATTATTGTCATTCTTTTGTGTCTCCTTTAAAATGACAAAAGATTTGACCTTTATTTTCCAGATTGTGGATGGTGGCAGAGAGATGATGCCCCAGCTCATTCAGGGAATCTTATTTCAGTGGAAGTATGGTTTTCAGTGATTTTCCCGGCCTGTAGAAAGCAGCAAACTGCAGCTTCCCAAAGACTATATTAATAATGTCCTACCAAAGATATTCTGCTTCTTTCACACACTGGCATTTTTAATCAGAAAAAGAAATAAAATGCTAATGAATAAAGCTGCTGTAGTTCAATACAGGAAGAAAGATCTTTCCATCAGATGAAAGGAATGTTTCTAGTC
Source organism: Heliornis fulica (assembly GCA_013399135.1). Taxonomy (NCBI): domain Eukaryota; kingdom Metazoa; phylum Chordata; class Aves; order Gruiformes; family Heliornithidae; genus Heliornis; species Heliornis fulica. The sequence goes on along the minus strand of VXBZ01004689.1, from coordinate 110,270 downwards.
TCTCTGTCAGGGTCTGCCAACTAATCTATGGTGGAAGGGGAATTTTTCATGTGTTCAACTATTTTCTCAGTACACTTATTTTAAGAAAAGTAATATAATGAGGATTTATTTGGGATAATCAGTATAATTTTTGTAAAGCCAGACAAAAAAAAGGAAATCTAGTGTTTGTTTTAGTTCTACTTTAGCACTTTATCTGACAGCTTTATCTAAAATCAGACATAGGAGTATAGCTCACTCATCAATGTATAAGATATTCATCTTGAAGGATCACAAAACAATTTTATTCTCCAAACACAGTCAAATTGGTGAGGATGTATCCTGTTTAAAGATGCTTTTATTGTAGCAGGGCAGTATTTTTTTTCTGGAATCTACTTTAAATGTTTTTTATTAGTTAGCTCTGTTGGCTCTTTTCCAGGTTGCTTAATAAATCTCTGGAAACTCTGAATCCTCAGATGCTATCTCCTGACAGTGAATTCTGGAACAGTGACCATCACAAAGCAGCACAGCTTGAGTGACATTTGAGCAAGGTACTGCCCCAGAAAAATACAAAATTCTTTATGAGGGTATCTCATGGTCTTATAGCTGGGTGTTTAGGTAGGCTTTTGAAACTAATGAGTGAACAGTGACCCACTGGGTTGCCAGGGTGGCTCTGGGAGATGATGTATTGTGACCCCTATCATGACTTTGATCAGATTAAGGGCTGTGCTCTCTGACATTAAATCAGAGCACTCAGACACACATGAGATATGAGAACAGCCTTTATGAACCTGGTGAGATAACTCTGCAGCGATAATTAATGCTTTTTAACTTGGGATCACAGCATTCAAAATCCTGTAAGCCCAGTGACACAATACAGTTTTCCTCATCCCTTCCCCTGGTATGGTCCAGAAGAAAAATGTCAGGAATAAATATTAAGGCACTGGAAGGTCCAGAGAAATGCTGTAGTGTCAGGAATCTGTTAAAAAGCAACTTTGACATTTTGACAAATGGATAAAGTTCAGTGATTGTATTTTGCTGTTTTATCTGAAATCTCTTCAGTTGTGCATGCTCCAAATGTCAGACTCAGTAGGTTTCTAAAAACCAGAGCAAAAGAGCTTCAGATTCTCTCTTCATCTTTTTCTCAGTTGATCTCTGCTAAGGTTACTGGTTTCTTTAGTTTCAGACAGTATTTTTCTTGTGGGGTCTTTCTGTAGTTCTGCATTATAATAGAGAACTTTCTAGGGTTTTTTTTTTTGTTGTTTTGTTGTTTTTGTGTTTTTCAGTTTGGTTTTTAATAGATTGAGGGTATTTTACCCCTGTGTCATCAGGGTTTTTTTTCCTGATCCCTCAACACTATGACCTTCTCCCAGCTCCTTACCTCCCTTTTCCAGGCATCACTGTCTGCTTGGGCAGGAGAATCATAGAATCATATAATATGAGGTTGGAAGGGGACTCAAGTTTATTTGGTCTTTCTGGGAAAGAGCTCTGTCTAGAAAAAATCAGTATCTAAATAACATGGTCCAGCACCCCATCCAGCCAAATCTTGAAAGTCCCTGTTATCTTGGAGCTGATTGTTCTCATTGCAAAAAAAAAAAGTCTTCGTCTTCTTTGTACACACCCTTTAAGTATTGGAACATGGTGATGAGGTCTCTCCTAATTCTTCTTTTGTCAAGGCTAACTAACCCAGGTCTCTCAGCCTTTCCTCAAAAGAACATTTCTCAGGCCTTAGAAAATCCTGGTAGCTCTCCTCTGGACCTGTCCACATCTTTTTTATTTAGTAGGGGCCACAACTAAACCCAGTATTCCAAATGTCACCTGGCAATTGCTGATGAGAGTGGGGTAATGACTTCTTTCTCTCTGATGGTCATGCCCTTGTTGATGTAACCCAGCATCCTGTTGGCTTTCTTTGCTGCAGCAGCACGATATTCACTCATATTGAGCTTATTTTCCACCAGGACCCCTAGGTCCCTTTTTCACAGCGCTGATCTCTAGTCAGGGGGATCTCAGGCTGTGTTGTACTCCTAGATTATATTTTCCCAGGTTAAAGTCCTTACTCTTGTTTTTCTTGAACTTCATAAGGTCCTTATGGGCTAACGCCCACTCTTACAGCTTATCTAGGTCTTTCTGCAGGGTGTTTCTCCCCTCCAAAATGTCAACTTCCCCACACAGTTTGCTATAATCTGGAGAATTCATCGGGGTGCACTTGATCCGATAATCCAGACAATTTATAAAGATATTAAACAGCTACCGACACAGTATTAAACCCTGGGGAACCCCACTTGTGACAGGTTTCCAGACTGAAAAACAAAAAAAGCTATTTACTGTCACTGTTCCATTTTGTTGCATGGTCCCAGACACCTTACTCCTTACCACTAGTCTCCATGGCTCACAGCAGTGTCATATCGGCCTCTGTGGGAAGGGAACTGTGTAGTTGTACACAAATGAGAGGAGTCAGAGATGCTGGGAGTCCATAAAATGGGAAATATTTAGACAAGTTAATGAACAGTTGCTACGAGTGAGTCACCAAAGTATGCACACTGTCATGGGGTAGGATCTGAATTCCACTGGGGAACTCTCAAATCTTTTGCAATGCCATCCCTCAAATAGCTTTATGTTTTCCTTCAGTGGCCTGCTCGTCTCACCTGGACACTGTTCAGGAATCCCATGCCTTCCTGCAGGAGATGGCCCAGCCATTGCTTGGGGTTTTACAGGAGCATGCTGGTGGGCTGTGAGCCCACCAGCAGATCTGTGGGAACACTGGGGCCACACCAAATACTTTGGAAAACCGGCTTATTAAGAAAGTTGTGCAGAGTCCTTTTACCTGACCCAAAGCTTCCTGAAGTCAATGGGTGTCACTTCACATAACCTGCCTGGCCACACATCTACAGGGCGATACAGGTCCTAGTGGGATACTTGTGTGGAAGCAACCTCACCTTTGTGGATCTCAGGGCAGGACCAACTGTTTTTCTTCTGTTGTTATTACATTTTAATGGAATGGAGCCAGAGAGAAACAAATAGCCTGTCTGGATCTTTATAGCCTGTGACAGTATTTTCTGAATGGCCATCCCCTCCCTGAGCATGGACAGAAGACGTTGACATTAGCTGCAATTCAGTTTCCCATACAGCAGATGGAGTTTTCTATTTTTAAATGCAACAACATTCTCTCGGAGAAAGAAGAGATGGCATAAACCCAACCAAACACCAGAGCCAAGCACCCATAAACACGGGAAAGTTTCATTCTGGATCCGAGTGTTAGAGAGCTTTGGCAGGCACATGTATTGCAGAAACAGATGTAATTAATAATTGACTCAATCTAGCTGCCTCATCCTAGATAAATGCTTGAAGATTAATCACAAGGTTCTGAATCACTTTTATTTTTTTAGGGTTATTTTTACCTGACCTCCTGTGAGATTTCTGCCACATGTGGGATGAATATAAGGACTGTGATATGTAAAGAAACTACATGGGGGAATTTCACTGCCACCGTAAAGTGTTTGGTAGTGGAACTGCTTGTGATGAAGGGTCAAAGAGAGACAACAAGAAGTCTGTACACAAAAAATGTCCGTTCTCAGATTTGTTGGGGAGAAATCAAGAGGTAAATAATTGTCTTATGTGCTCCAGTATGTGAATCAATAGTAGTCTACTAATTGGTCCCAGGCTTCACAAAGGCTCAAACCTCTCAGTTTATGATTCAGACCTATCTCATTTCCCTCCAGGTTTCAGTCAGACAAGTATGATCTGAAGTCACATGAAGCAGTGTTGTGAGCTAGTAGGCAGCTTTCATCCATGGCTGAACATCAATGTGCATGAAATAAAAATCTTACTGCACCCTTCACTCATGTACAAATATGGATCCTCTGGAATCACTTGTACTGCAATGGAGTTACAACAGCCACGTATTTAACATGTAAAGCTTACTTACAGGTAGTTTATTATTGGTACATTGTAGTGCTTCTTGCCAGTTGGGTAATATTAGATATCTCTGAAAGTAAATTATTATTGTAGAATATACAGTATCTGTGTCTCTGTGTGTTTTAAAAATACAGTGAGAACTAGTTAAAATTCCACTATAACCATGTATCTGTTGTCCTGGGAATTTTGCAACAGTTCAAGATTACTTCTGTGCTGTTTTAAGCTTTGCAGTCTCCATAAATCTTACACGTTCACCAGATAGATTTTTTATAATGGAAGAGAATCCTGTTGTCAACAACTTGAAAAATCTTGCAATTAAGTACATGGTTGCAAACACAATATGTGTAATGGCCCCCTGAAACCTAAATAAGAGAAGGAAAATATGCTGAAAAGTCTTCCTCTTACTAAGATCTCTCCTTATTTACTTACTTACATTAACATTTGCTGAGCTATCTGTCCTCAGGTGCCAATACTTTTTGATGTTGAATAAGATTCCATTAGAACCTCCATTGAACAAGTATCAGGGCTGCAACAGAAAGCACTCAATAGTATGTAGTGTCAAAGGTAAATTTGACTGCACAATCAAAGCATTTGTGGACAATTCTTCAAATAATGGCATAATCACACTGATTTTCTCTGAAATCACCTGGTCTTATCAAGCACAAGGGCAAAAATAGGTTGTGTCCAGTGACCAAAGGGGTATCCAACAGTCATTTTACTCATTTTACTCAATAACCGCTTGGATGGCTTCCAAGTATGTGCAGACTAGGGAAAGCATGGGAAGATAGTGAGGGAGTTGAGTGGGGAGTACCATTTCATTTGTGTGCTAGGGCCCACACTATGTACAATATGCCCCTGCAGTGTTTCAGCCAAGGCAAAACAACCCACCACCTGTGATTATGGTGAGATAGAAACGCTGATGTTCCAGTTTCACTTACTCTTCAGTGTGCTGTCTGAGCTAACTCTGGAGAAGCACCCTTTAGGCCTTATACACAGAAGCCAGTGACAACCCTTACATTTGTGGACAGGCCACCATGTCCTCAGGTTCCTAACCCTAGTGGTGCTGTTGTGCCCACACAGAGGAGGAGCAGGAGGGGAAAGTAAGCTTTAGGAGAGGGTTGGCAGTGTGGCTGTGTGTGCTCCCTTCCTTTCTTCTCTTGTGCATCGGCATCCTTTCACAGGCTGCACAGGAAGAGTTTGAGGGCTTCAAGTACAGCATAGGACACGCTTTGCATATCCCTTTTCTCTGGTGCTGTACCTATACAGCAGTATTTAATGTTATCCAAAGGCTGCATGGTGAAGTAACGCCACCCTGCATTCCATAATTGGCCAGGACGTCTGGTAATTGCTCTCTCTTCAGAGTCAAGGGATGATAACTGTCTCCGCAGATGGCTGCAAGTTTAAACTATTTATTTGTACTCCATTCTGGAGATGTTTGAATCTGACTTCAGACGCCAAGACCCTCATGATCTAAACTCCGAATCTAAGTATTACGAAGTGTAGGATCCAGACAGACACTTCAGGCTTAGCAGTGATTTGAATTCAGCAAACTGTCTCATCTGAGCAAAATGTTTGCTTAATATTATGTACTTAAATCTAATTCAAGTTTCCTGCCCTTCATTAATTGCATAGGTGATACTGTTTCGGCTTCCTTTGTAACTATGCCACATAATTAAACGTAACATCTAGTTTTCCCAAGCCGCTGGGCACATCTGCTACTCGCTCTAGCATATATTTAGTGGTTGTACTGCAATGGATTCCCAGTCTGGTATGTTGCAGTAGACCAGGCCTTGGCTGGTATAACACCAGTAAGTGCTTTAAGGAAAGCAGGCAAGCCTAAGGACTGCTTAGAGCTATAAGCCTTGAATAATCAGGATGCATTTACAAAAGGAGCCAAGTATGTTCTGGTTTTGTTTGCAGGGTGATGCTCACTCAAAGGTTAGCTCATTCCATAGAGTATCTCAGAAATGTAGGGTTAAGTGCCATGTCAGAGGAGTAGCTTATCTAGTCTCTCCATGCTGGGGCAGGATCAGTTATCAATACTGGGAACAGACTGGAAGTAAAAGAATATTTCAGAGACAAGCAAAATGCAAAATGAAGTAGAATAATTAGAACAGATTGACTTCAAAGCTCTTTGGTCTTTAATATATTGATCACAGTGTTCAAAGATATGCATGGTGTCTTCACCCGCAAAAGGTTTCTAATTGAATATAGGACTATATTCTGATGAAACCTCATGTAAATTGCAAGAACTCAACTAATTTTTCAGTGTTGACTGAATGTCAGAAATAAAAGCAGCCACGGTGCTCAGCTAGTGAGCAAGTTCATGATTTAGACATTGTGGTTTTTTAAGTGAAGACATAGACTTGCACAGATTCACAAGTATTGTACACAGTCCATAAAACTGCATGGAGTTCTGGAGTATCCATCTCTTACTACTGCAAAATGGAGGCATTTCTACTGAAGTCAAGAAGGAGGTTGGAAATGGAGCTCTGGGGATTTAGTGCCTATGTGAGTTAACAAAGGTGAGGAAAGTACAGTTCTGTGGGCTAATTCTGTTGTCTAAAAGGGGCTGTGTGATCTGATCCGGTGATGTGATGTGCACAAGCTGCTGTGTGCTCCTCAGCATGTGAAGGGATGTGATAATGAAAGAAAATAATAGAACCATAGAATCTTTAAGATTTGAAAAGACCGCTAAGACCATTAAGTCCAACCATCTATCCAACACCATCATGTCAACTAAACCATGTCCTGGAGTGCCATGTCTACATGTTGGGTTTTTTTTAACACCTCCAATGATGATGACTCCATCACCTCTCTGGGCAGCCTGTTCTAATTCCTGATGACTCTTTCAGTGAAGAATTTTTTCCTAATATCCAATCTAAACCTTCCCTGGTGCAACTTGAGACCGTTTCCTCTTGTCCTATTGCTTGTTACTTGGAGAAAAGGCCAACCCTCAACTCACTGCAACCTCCTTCCAGGGAGTTGTAGGGAGTGATAAGGTCTCCTCTCAGCCTCCTTTTCTCCAAGCTAAACAATCAAATGTTACTGTGGGTATTGTGGAGGCTGAAATGAAGATGAAGGGTGGGACACACACGCACATGGTGTTGGCTGTTAATTCTGACCCTAACAACAGTTTATTAGCCAAAGCAAAGTTATTTTAGAAATGCTGGAGTTAGAGTTAAGGTGGGGATTTTTACGTTCCTTCCGCTAGCAGCCAGTTCTGGAAGGAGGAGTTCAGAAGCAGCCATGTTGTGCTTCCCTTCTCATTGCCTTTTTCCTCACCAGGCCTGAGGGTCACAGTGGCTTGTTGTGCACAAATGTCTGCTTGTAGGCAGCCCCTCATGAGCTAAGGCTGGTCTCAGCAGCTGGCTATAGGGTTCATCCAGCCCTCAGGCTCCGGTGTGTACCCCCTGGAGAAGAGTAGTGCACATATCAGAGGCACTGAACTCAGATTAATACTTTTAATTGCAAAAACTGGTGGAAGATACAGAAAAGCAGAAGCATTAATTTAGACATTTTAATAATGAAAGACATCAGCCTATTTGACTTGACATTTTCTAGATAAAAAGTTTCTCATTTTCATTTCAAGAGAGAACTTTTTTCATTTAAAATTGATCTACGTCTAAAAGAAAGGGTAACAAGAGAGTAACACAACTGAAACATTGATTTTTCTTTTGCTTGAGAAAAACCTTGAAGGCTGACCTGAAAAGGTTTATCTGGGGTTGTTTTTTTGTTATTCTCTTGCTGAGTGAAAATTAAAAAGGAAAGAAGATACTCTGCTGTGGTTTTCCTTCATTCAGTTCTGGTCTCCATCTTTCCTCCCATTCCCACACACTAGTCCAATTGGGCCGGCGCATTTCTTCAACCAGCTCTAGATTTGAATTAAAGAGTGCCAAGGAATGAGACAGCCATTAAGTAATATTTATTTATCATCCTTACATTTTCAGTAAATCCTCACCAGATGCTCAGACTCTGATAATCTGTCTTCATCTAGAAAAGGTCCTGACCAATGATTCATGCAGTGGCACTCAGCAGAGTTGCATCCTGCAGCCAGAAGCAGGGGTCTACACCTGGTATGGACCTAGAGAGTTAATAATAGCCCATAGATATAGTTATTTATTGCATTAAAAGCCTGTTTCTTTTCAATGGCTACTAAGATTGTTCCCATTAGCGGGAACATTGTAGAAGGCAGGTAGTGTATATTACAGTGAAAAATTAACTGCATTCTCCACATGAAATCACAGAGCATGTAACTCAGATGTGATACTGACCTTGTCATGGTGTTACAAAGGAAGGCTTACTTCATCAGCTAGGTACCACACATGAATGGAAATCCATTTACTTCCTGTCTGCATTCCCTTAGGTGAAACTTTCAGCTGGCTGCAGTGTTCGTGACCCAGCTAGAGCTCAGTTCCCACTGTGCCTAGTGTTTCTTTTTGTTGTCACAGATTATGCTATTATGCTAGCATGGACTGTTTGGACAGCAATTGTTAGTCACATGGAAGTGAAGCATAGCTGAGATTACATTGGAGTAGTTACAGTAATGAGACTACTGTAATCCTTAAAATCATATCCAGAAACATTGTTTTCCTACCTATTCTGGACAGAGAAAGAAACCAGCCAGTGTGAAGGAGGGAGTGAGGGGTGTGCATTTGAGGGAGAGAAAGATCTTTAGAATCGTAAATTCCCTTAACAGATCAGAAATATTTATGTCTATTGAGCTTATTTCGCCAGCATAACTGTGTCATGTTGTGAAATGGACTGCAAGCATCTTGGTCTGAGCCTGTCAGGGAGTGCCTAGGGTGATTTTTGCTCTCATCAAAATAAATGCCTTCTGCTCTGTAACTGCAATGTCCTTTGCCTCACTCATTCAATGTGGTTTTCCATGAGCATCCATTTGATGACTTTTGTTCTCTCCCCTTTTTAAACACTGTTTGTCCTCTGAGCTGTCTCCTTTCGCTTATTAGTTCTTAACACTTTATGCTGACGATGTAAAACTTTAGTTTGTGACAACTTTGATGAGGAAGGGTTTTTGTCTGCAGTTATGCAAGTCTGGTCTTGCAGGAAGCACGCACGCAGTTTGGAAGGAGGAAGGAGGTATGAAATGAGCATCACCAAGTGAATTGATATGAATATCTGGCACTTATTTAAGGCCTATGGAAGAAAAATTGTTCCAGGTGATCCTCTTTAATGCAAGCTTGCTTTGGAGTCACTCATGCAGTTCAAGCAATTTCTATAATATTACCTAGTTATCATGATGGTGCACAGCAGATTGAATTTGCAGATGAAGTTCACTACTTCATTAACTTTTCACTTAGTAGTTAAGCTGAAAACAATGCAGATGTTAATATTTCTCTCTTGGACTCACCTAAAAAATCTGATCATCTATTATGTGAATCCTGAGGCCCCCTAATCATTAAAAAAAAAAGATCAAAAACTTGTCTCTTCTAGGTTGTCAGCAGTAATACTTTTCTGCATTTGACCAAGCAGAATTTTTGTTATTGTCCAGTTTATTCCCTTTGTGCTGCCAGCATGGGCTCTTTGTATTTTCGAGGATTTCATCTCTCTTTTGCTGATGACAGAATTCAGTTTACTTTGTCCTGTGCTTGCAATACTATTTTCTTCAGAAGCTGCAGATCACAGTCTTATCTGCAGATTCTCACAGACGCTTAAGGTCAATGCCTTCCTCTTTTTCATCAGCACACTATTGTCATCTTTCTGTGGCAAAGCACTCAGTATGTGTTCAGTGAAACTGGTATTAAACTTCTTTTTTTAGTGGACTAAAAGGTTATTTAGTACATTTACTAATGCTCCTGGCTATCCAAGGTTCTGCTTTAACAGAGGCTTTCATTGAAGCTTGACTTTAAACATTCTGAGTACTGCCACTGATTAATTAGACGGAGGCATAAAGATCTGTCAAAGCATAATCCTTTGTGGATCCTGTGCCTTTAGGTAGACTGGTAATCTTCTTGATGTTATTTACATAGTATTGGTGTTCTGGTAGCTGAGATAGCCCAGAAGTATAAACAAAGGAGGAATTGCAGGGAGGGAGGAAGGATATTGTGTTTCACCAAAGTTACAGAGTCAAGCCCCTTTCCAAACCCAAGACCAGAGTTTGTACACACTCAGCACTGGGAATGGAGGGGATTTGTTCCAGTTCTGTAGACTATTCTGCATAAATGTGCAGTGTGGGGAGAATAAAAACCTTGAAGTCTGTCTTTGAACCTTTCACCTCTGAAGAAATATTCATCTCATATTTCCAATGTTCCCCCTCACCTCCTTATCCAAACCTTCTGAGGATTTTTTGAATGAGTTAAAAGTTCCTTTAAATTTTAAACAATTTTTTTTTTGTGCCTGTGGTTTCAGAAATCTGTGGTAACCACTAGACCAACCTGGCCTAAGCTGAAACTCCCAGGTAAAGCTCGTTGCCCTTTCAAGTATATTGTATTTAGCTTAAATTTATCTTATTTGTGCTAGAGAGAGATAATTGAAGGACAATTTGCACAGAGAACTTATAAAGCTCTTTTCTACAGTGCTCTCTAGTTCTTCAGGCACATGGGTAAATTAGCTCAGAACTCACTCATAGACTTGTTCATCACGGTATTTAAGTATCTACTTGAAATGGAGTCACTGGGAATCCTTAGAAAGTTGCTTGACAAGACAGAGGATGAACTCATTTTCGCCTGAGTAGCACAGAAAAGAAAACTACTTTTGGTGAGACCAGAAAGCTGAGGGCACCTGTGTGAGGAAAGTACTGCCTGTGAATAACTGCAGCTCCTGGGGCAGCATGTCTATGCTCCACGACTCACAAAGGACACCCCAGCTCCACAGCACCTCAGTGCAGCCCTGATGGGGACACCCTGCCCACCCCAGGGAGGCAACGGAAGGGACACCAGCCCTGCCTGCAACTCCACACCTTCCCTTTACCTCCTTGTGTAGGCCTGTACAGCTGTTGTAAAGCGGCAGGTTGACCCCTGAGTCCTTGTCAGCCCCACAGTGGTGTGAATATGGGATAAACACGGAGTTGCCGGAGTGCAGCTCCCTGACTCCATCCCTTAGTAAAGCCCCAAAGCGCAAAACCTGCGCAAGATTCAGCAGAGGACATCCACTCTCTACCTGGGGAGTAGGCGCCACCCCGCGCCTGGGTGCATTTGCTGTGGGAGGACCAGGGGGCCTTGGGGGTTGTGGGTAGTGTGGGGTTGTGATGGGGACACACACAACACAGGACACACGACAGCCTGACCCCGGCGTGGGGTGCTGCTGCGTGGCAGCATCCGCGAGGAGGAGCTCGAGGGATGAGCAGCGCAACGCGCAGTTTGCTACAGCGTCGCAGCGGGTTTGTTTGAGGCAGGGACCAGACGGGCCTTTTTAGAAACCTCTGTGGTGAGGGCAGCCCTGTGCTGCTGAAGCCGGATCATCCCGTGTGATGAAGCCGTAAAATAAAGGTTGGGCTTTGCAAAGCAAAACGGTATTTAAATAAAATAAAGCGTTTAAAAAATAAGAAGTGCAGCACCACGCTAATTGCATTTTCTGCTTTCCAGTTTATAAACATCTGCTCTGTGCATCTGCCCAAATCTCTCTGCTGCTGCTTTTGTTAACAGACATCCTAGCCACAATGATATCTAGCTGATTGCAGGAGTCCTCATCTACCACATCAGTTTTACTAGCTGAGTATCTTGTTCGGTAGGCAGGATAAAATCTCTAAAGAAAAGATTACTAGAAATGTTTTGATGTTCTTTGTGTTACAGACAGAAAGAGTTTTTGTTAGAGGCCAGGTACAGCCCATTTTCCTCATAGCTTTACCTCCAAGTAGATTTTTTCTTGGTGTTTAGGCTGAGATTTCAGAGAGAAAAAGGTTTTGCTTTTTTCATGTTTGCTGCTTAGCGAGGGTTCAACTGACTTATACCAGCAGGGAATGAACATTTCTCCCCAGGCACTCAATAATGTATTTTAAAGAGTTCAGGCTGCTGCAGGGTTCATTCGTTCAGTGGTGAAGTGTCTTGATTTTGAAATGTACCAGTTGGAAAACAGACATCCCAGTCTGGCTTTTGATAAGGAGGCCTTCTAGGTCTTACTGCTATTTTAAATGGAGGAAACCTGAGAGAGGAAGCTGGTTATTTCTTCCTGTAGCTGCTATGTGTCTGTCCTGTTTTACAGTGGGCAACAAAACAAGGTAAATGCGGTGGTTTGTGAACAGTCTCCCTGGAGATGAGCTGGGGAGCAGATTTGTAATAATTCCCAGAGCAGAAGGGTGCTCGCAGATGCTTGCTCCACAAGCAATTTGGACAAATTTTTAAAAAGTATTAGGAAGAAAATAGTGAGTCTGGGACTTCATTCCACTATCGGTGGTGTGAATTGGGAAACTCACTGATAAAATCCATGTAAACCTATGTGAGGTCAGAATTAGTCCTGTCAGTTTGCCCTGTGTTGAAGTGAATTGTCCAGACTGGGATGCATAGCCACGAATGCATCTGGTCGTCTGTGTAATGTAGTAATCACTTTGCACAATAGGATTATAAACCATGTTTATAAATATGGTCTGTTTGTTTTCATGCTTTTGAGCCGCTGGTCTGATGCTCAAGCCTGAAGCTGAGGCACTCACAGATATAAGGGCATGTTAGATGCAAGTCATTAAGCTGTAATCTTCATTATCAGATGCTGTCTGCACTTAAATTGCAAGAGGGTTTATGATGTTTTTTACTTCCCCACTTTCCTAATCTATCTGACTTTTTGTACTCATTCAGAAGCAACCAAATAGAAAAGCTAAACTAGGAGGCCAATACACTTACACAAAGACTCAATATATTCTGCCAGCCTCATTCTACAGATTGAGAGTGCAGAGATAAAGCAGAGATGCCTTCAGCAAGGCATAAAGGAGCTCTTCATTACTTAATGTGACTGGCATGCTATTAAGCTCTTCAAGCTGAGAAGGGAATTCAGAAAATAACCTTCTGGAGTAACATCAAGACCCATATTCAGGAGTTTCCCACCTAGGATGCCATTTACAGATATGTGTCATGCTTGCAAACCAAGTCTTTTACCCTGTAAAGAGAGTAGCACAGAATCACACAGAAGACAAGGAAAAAGATGCCAAAAATCTGCTGCACATCATGGTTTTAGGGAACTTTGAAATTAATTTTCAAAGTCTACTTGTGCAGTTTTATTTCCCTAGGGCTGAGTCACCGTCAGGAAAAAGAACAGAACTTTTGTAAATTCCTTTCTGAAAAGAATTCACAGTAGCACTAGCACCCGGAGGTGCTGAGGATCACCCAGGTTTGGATTGCTGAGATCAAGTGCTGAGGCAGATTTTATATAGAGCACTGCAACACAGCTCTGACGTGGCGTAAAACCACCCCTACTAAAGAGGCTTCTGACCCACAGAGACTTAGAAATAAAAGACTGCCTACATGTTGTAAACCTGACTTGATCCACCTCAATTTTGATGATTGTTTTCAGCCAAATGTGGCGTTGGGGAAGGGTCCAAAATGTTACCATAGATTAACAGGTCCCCTTATGTTTTCTTTACTGGTAGTAACATTCAGATTATTTTTGAAAATAAGTATCTGTCATCTTGAAATTTAGAAGCTGACTTTGAATCTCCATTTTCCTCTCCTGTCTGAAGATCTGAATTTGTCTTGGAAGCTGATTCAACTGTATAGTTCAGCTGGCACTGGCAACTTCTGAAAGACATTGTCAGACTTGACAAAAGCAGCATAAAGAGAATTAAATCAGCCTCAGAAGCAGAAATGTTTGTAAAGTAATGACCTTAATGTTGAAAATGATATGTGAGTGCATGTACAAACATATGCAATATTTATATATATACATAATAAACATATACAGTAGAGATTATATTCAGGGCAATATTATACACCTTGACACTATCTCCTCACATACAAATTTTGCTGATTCTTTCCTCAAGAAAGGCTTCTAAAAACTCCTCACATACATGAGCTTTGAATTTTTATTGCATATACAATGCTAAATTACAATTGACGTTTCTGTGCCACCTGCAATGCAAGGATTGCTGTCAGGGACTATTAACCAACTTAATACCATACAGAGTTAGTCACAAGAAGGAAAAATGTGAAGCTTTATATTGGTGCTGCAGTTAAAGGAGAGGGTAATTTTGTTACTCCACCCAGTCAGTCTTCTGAATGCTCCCCTGGAGAAAAAAAAACACCTCAACAAATCCATCTTTTGTTTAGATACTGATCAATTTACTTGTTTTCTCTGATTAAAACACCTTGCAGGAATATTTGTTTTTCCATGTATTTTCCAGTCTAGGATGTTGCCAAATGCCCAGCAAAATCTCTTCCTCTGCTGCTGTGGCATATGGTAGAGCCTGTCTTGCTCTGGTAACACTTGCTGGTGAGAGAAGGCCTAGAGATGCAATATATGAGTTTTGGGTGGGTTCTGTTAGTGCCATCACTACTTTCCTATGTGGGCAGCACCTCCAAGCACTGCTCACCTTGGGACTTTGTGATGATTACCTTCCCTGGCATTACAAGGACCTAAGCAAAACTCTTCATTTTGATTTCCAAGAATGTTCCACGATAACTCCCTTGGGAAGAGAGCCTTAAAAATGAAACCCATCTGAAACACAAATGGATTTTCCCTTAAATCAAGTGGCAGTTCCTCCCAGCTGTGGTCTGGCTGGTTTTTGGTGGAAGGGGAGAGGGTGTGAAAAGCTTCTTACATTTCTTATTCTCAGGTGTTAGAGCTGTCACCAAGGCATTCCTCTCACTCCTGGCCAGAAGGAGGGGAACCATGACTGCATGAAGCCTGAAGCATTGGCTGCTCTGGCTGATGAGGCAGAGCTGAGCGGTAATCCCAGAGCACTGCTGCTGGACCTGCCTTTTGGTAAATCAGGTAGTCCTCCTAAATTCTAAATTCCAGTCCTTTGTGAGCGTAAACTAGCAAAAATGGTAGTAAATTGGTTGTAAAAATATAGTAACTAATTTTAAAGCCCTGATAGACATGGTGTCATTTTCAAGAATTTTCCAGGATGAGAAGAATCTGCTGACTAACAACATTCCCTTCCCCCAAATACTTGGACAAATATTCCCTTTAAACTTTCTTGTTTACTAGTTTTAAGTCCTCCCACCTGTGTCCACACTGCAGCTGAAACATCTGTTATCTAGTTTTGCACCTGGAAGATGTAGTTCCTCTGTCTCTTACACAGAGTATAAAAAGTGTCAGGTATGTTTGGAGTGGGACAGAGAGAATTCTCATTATTTTTCACCCAAAATTTTTACGCCCAGCCTGTTAGGACTTTCATGAACAGACATCTATTCTGCTCCTCGGGGAGCAGTGACAAACTTCTTGGCCAGAATTAACAAGCTACTTGTTGGGACATCCAGATCTTAAAGAAAAGAACAGAAATTAATTTTGTTCTGGCCTTTCCCCTCTTTCTTTAGTATATAATTCCCTTGTCACATCCTTTAACTCTGTGCTTTGCCCCTCAGACTTTAAATCTTAATTTTACTGAAACTTCCAGCTCACAGTCTTCTAGGGGAAGAAACAGGTTGAAACTCTTCATGGTGGAGCGGTGTACCAAAACTAATGGCAAATAAAATTGTATTTTTCAAGCTTTAACATGGTGCCTGGAAAAACTATTTGACACTGTGGGTTGCACAGCTGCTGGGGAAAAGTGCCAAGAGAAATGTTCCCTAACTGCTGCTGGACCTTGTTAGAGCTGAGCGTATTTCTAACTCTGAGTATGGTGAATATTTGGTGACAAGCGTTGATGACAGCTTTTTAGGTGTTATGGCCTTAGAGGGAGAAACAGTTCTGTGCAAATGCTTAATCCATAGGCTAGATCTTTCTTCTTCGATAACTGGAAGTGAAGGGGATTTATAAGGAAAATGTTACAAGTCGAAAGGACTTTGGGAGCCCAAGGGTGGCAGGATGTTTTTTCTGCAAGCCTTTGGGGTCCTGTTCCTGACTTAAAGATTTCATGATTTTCTAGTTTCTTAAATATTGCTCTAGTGAGAATAATTTTTTCTTACTTATGTGCAGTTATGGTGTAATTGCTAAGTCTTAGTTTTTGCTTCTGTTCTGAGATGAAAGGAGTGGTTTTGTCTGGTATTTTGGCCACTTGGAGTAGGATCACAAAACTACCAAACCTGAATTCTGACAATAGTTCAACGTTGTAATAAAATAGAATACAAAGTTCATAGGTTACTAAGCAGGTAAGATTTCAAATAATTTTGTCTTCCTTCAGCTGCACTTATTTTTACTGAAGAAAGATTTCCCACCATTATGTCCTCTGAATTGCCCAGTCAGAGAAATCCCTTTAACTGTATTTAACTAAACATGTGATAGATGCTGAAGCCTTCATCCAAGGCAGTTTGGCCTTCGTGGCTGCCTACATACACATGCAGGTCCCTGCCAGTCTCGGCTGAGTACAATAACATAAACCCACAAAGTGTTCAGTTTCCAAGGAAACAGAAAGCTCCCCGTTTTGACAAATCCTCACAATTTATTACTCATTTCTACTACCACACTGCTAACTATTTTCTCCAGCTAGAAAAATAAGTGTTTTCTAACAGAAAATAAAATGAGGAGGTGGCAGTTGCTGTAGGACAGAGCTTTTTCCAGGATCACCATGGTTTCACCATGGTTTCCACATAGCAGTGCCTAGCACTTATTCACGTACATCCCCAGTAAAGGCACTTGATCCATGTGGCTCAGAGATGACCTCCAGAGGAAGTCTGCTGGCTTGGTGGCTCTGTGACATTGCGCCACATATTTAGGGGTGAGTGGATAAGAGCTAGCCAAAATTTCCAAAAGCTCTTAGGCAGCTCTTTCACCTTGAAATAATTTGCTACCACAGCTGCAGCCTGTCAAGAAAGTGAAGGGAGAACTAACCAAAAAATCTCTTCCTCGATCATATGGATGTGCTGAAGAGAAATTATGGGGCTTGTTCTTTCCACCTTTTACCAGAGGAGTACTTGATGCTTCAGAAAATGCATAGATGGATGGCCCAGGGACTGCTCTGCACTAATGTTACCATCTCTACCAAGGGCTTTTGCTGAGCTTCCCTTTTCTGGGTGCCCCCTGCCCTGGGGACAGGGGAACAACATGGGATTTTACCTCTTGGCTCAGTGACAAAGAGGGTGGTTCTCACTGCTAAGACTCTCCAGAAGAATCCAGATTGGGTGATACACACTGTTTCCCTGAGGCAAACCTCTGCACACAAGGTAGCATGTTAATGCCTGGTGTGTGGACCATCAGAAGTAACCATGCATCTGTAGCTGCTGTGAGACAATTGTGATAGCCACAAGATGCTTTTTGCCGGGCTCTGAAAGCCTGACTTCTAGGTGCATTATTGTGCCTGAAAGAAATCGTAGAATCATAGAATGGCTCAGGCTGGAAGGGACACTAAAGATCATCAAGTTCCAACCCCCTTACCATAGGCAGGGACACCCCCCACCAGCCCAGGTTGGTTAAAGCCTCATCCAACCTTGCCTTGAACACTGCCAGGGAGGGGGCAGCCACAGCTTCTCTGGGCAACCTGTGCAAGTACCTCATCACCCTCATACTAAAGAATTTCTTCCCAATACCCAATCTAAATCTACTTCCTTCCAATTTAAAGCCATTCCCCCTTATCCTGTCACTCCACACCCTTGTCAGTGGTCCCTCCCGAGTTTTCCTGCAGGCCCTTCAGGTACTGGAAGGCACTAAAACATCTTCCAGAGCCTTCTCTTCTCCAGGCTGAACAACCCCAATTCTCTCAGCCTGGCTGAGTGAGACTCACTTCTATTCCCCATTACAGCACAACACTCTCAGTGAGGAGACTTTGAAATTTACACTGAAATGGAGGAAAGGAGAAACTCTTAGCTGGCACATGCTGTGTCCTTGCTGGAGCAGTGCAAAGCTGCAGGACAGCATTAAAAGCACACAAAAAAAGGCCTGTGTTTGTAAACCCTGAGGTAGGATCTGCTTACCCTTAAGGATTGAATAACGGCCAGCTAACACGCATTCTAACCGGCATCATTGCTGCGTGTTGAGGAAACTACAGCTTCTATTTCAGGAAGGGATAAGGTACCAAAAGGTTTAGCAGAGCTACAATTCTGCTTTAGATTAGAGCTAGACAGGCATTTGGATTTAAAGCTGAAGGGTAAATGAGAGTTAAAACTGGAAATTCAGGTTTGAATTAAGTTGCTGATATCCCATAACTGAACCTGGTAAGTTCTCAGGTCACAGTGCCCGAAATGAAATATTTCTGTTGTTGACTTTGCAAGATTGGCTAATCTTGGTCAGTTCTGGTCAAAGTAGGAAAGAGAACACCTTCTAGAAATGTCCCCAGCCCCAGAACACCACAGGTTCATATCTCAGATGTCCACACACTACAAAATGATCATCGTGGGGATTCTGTGTTTTGTATCTGGTCCATCCTTAATTGACGAGGACTTGAATAGTACCAGGACAGCCATACACCAAATTAATGCTGCTTGAAGATTTCAAAGTGCTGCACTGCTGATGTGGGATTCTCTTTTCATAGGTTCATTCAAACTGTTTTCCCCAGAAAAACTTCGTCTTATGTGCAGTTGATCCTTGGCAGCCTAGAAAAAATAGTTAAAAACTTCCCCTCAAGCCCCAGACAGCAAAGTAACTTCCATTGCTGCCAGTAAGGTAATGGTAATTGGTCATCGTAAAATTATTTCAGAGGCAGCAACCATGACAGAACATCCCTTTTTAATATCAATGTTGCTTTCAAAATTTTGGCATGATTTATTGGATTCATGTTTTGGTTTTTTTTAGTTTGTTAAAATCTGATTTTTCATTTAGGTTAATTTCTTTCATCTCTAATCTTATACACATTGTATATTTAATCTATATAGAAAAAAAACCACAATAAACCGTTGAACAACTCCTGGTATGATTTAATTCATAACTGACACTACTTGAGGAGGATATTGGACTAGATGACCTCCAGAGGCTTTGAATTTTCCTGGGTTCATAAATAACTCTGAGAAGGTTGTGATGAGAAATTTGGAATCTGAACTCCCACATCGCACTGATGTCGCTACAATGAAAATACCTTACAACCTTCTGTGGCCTTGCTATCTTGCAGAAAAGAAAATAAGTTTAAATAGCACAGTGGCTATCAAATGTAGTGTTCAATTTCCCAGTCCATATTAACATCATTACTTGCAGTTGTATTTCCTAATGATCATATGTGATAATTTTATCCAGTTCAATTGAAGGTAATTGCCTTGTGCCATGTAAATGGTGTTTTATAGTAATAACTAGTAATTTTTGTAAGCTCACACATAACTACCTGAAGTTATTCCAAAGCCAAATTGCAGTGTTAATGTGGTTAGTGAAAATTATTTTGAATTAGCTATTCTGGAGATGGGAGATTGGAGTTCTGGTAGGTTAAATGACTTGGCTCTGAGGAAATATTTGCTCAGGTACAAAACTGTCATTAAGGGGTTGAGCAAGTGATACTGGATATGTTGCTCTATCTCACTCAATTTTTTTTTTTCCATAGCTTTATTTGCCTACCAGGATAATGAGTTAAAACATGCTTAGGAAAAAAAAACCTGTCCATCAAAATAAACATACTAATGCTAGCAATTCACAGGGACATAAGTAAAATTCAGAAATGGCCAGAAATTTATACTTTTTTTATGGGCAGAAATTCTTTATGACATACATTTCTTTTTCCTAGGGAGTGTTTAGCCAGCTTCACAAAAAACCACAAGGTATCTAGTCGTCTTCACCATCAACGTCTTTGAAATTCAAAGCATATTCCCTTCCTGAAGCAGTTTGTTGATTTTTAGAAAATATCTAGGCTGGGAGAAATGCACCACTATTGTATGCACATGTTTTCATTTGGGAGAAAAAGTCATTAGAATTACTTTTTTTTTTTTTCTTTTTTACATTCCACACAGCATTAAAATTCTGTTCAGTGCTGCTCAGTACAGAAATGTTACCTTAGGAGCATGTCTTTAACTCACTTAGATATTCTAGTTTTTGCAGCTACTGAAGGAATACAGTTTGTGACCTGAGCAAAACAACATTCTCTTTAGTGCATATAAGGAAGCTGAGGTTCTCCAGTAGATCTGAAAATCAGTTTCTGTAAAACAACAAAAAACTCTTATAAGTTAACAAAGCTATTTACCCTAGTTTAGGAAAAAAAACCCCAAGTGCACTCCTTAAAAATGTTAGTGGGGTGACAGATTCTGAAAGAAAAAAAATCCATCAAGGCAGTGATCAGCACAAAACATTTTAAAATTGTATTTACACTTGCTTGGAATTTGGTCCTTTTTTAAAGTATTTACACCTTGCTGTAGAATAAAAACTATAGTTCAGGGCCTTCATGTCCTTCCCTTCCCCTGTAGACTGAGCAATCCTGACTGTATCCTGCACTGAGCAGTGTCCTTTTGAAAAAGAAAAGGCAGTACAAGGGAAATTAGACAACTGTCCCTATTATGTGCCATAGTAGCTCACACAGCTACAGGTTAATTTTGAACTGATTTAAGCCAGAATGCTGACCACAAATGAAACCATAAGAACTAACCGCTTTCTTATAAACAGTGGTAGATAAAAATGTTATAGAAAAATTAATGTTGCCTCTCTCCTGTGGTCATTTTCAGAAACATATTTTCCTTTCAGGGATACTTCTACGAAAAAGAAGTTGCTGACTAGCTTTCTTTATTGGAGAGGAGTGCATTCCGGCAACGCCTTTTCCATCTCCTGACAGCTTTTACTTCCGTGCCAGGAACTGGGGTCACATAGGTTTATCCACGCTGGTCCTATGCCATTATGACATTATAGTTGCTAGAAGGCTAAATAAATACTGAGTCTTTTTGCAACAACCTCATCCTGTCATCTGAGTAAAGTGTAGTTTATAACTTCATTGTAAATACTGAAATTAGCTGATGTTTGAACCCTGCTGAAGAAGCCAGCTAGTGTAGTCGCAAATGAGGATGATTGATGAAACAAACAGCGGGAGAACAGAGATGACATTTCTGATTTTTTCTTCTATTTTTTTGGTTGATGAAAAGAGATGAAGATATTCTCCAGCTGTGTAGAAAGAGAGCTCAAATAGTGAGCACTACCCCATTTCACGCAAACCACTGGATTCTTTGGAGGGTTGGTTAAGATTCAGATAGTTAATGAAGAGCAAAGGAAAATTACTGTTTTTCCTAAAGACATACTTCATTTTCCTGGCTGGAGTTAGATTATATTGCTGGGAAATGTGGCATACTCAATTTGTTTCTATAAAGCAGGGGAGATAAAATGCTTTGAACTATTACAAGCTAAGCTTTATAGTGGTGTGTAACTCTTAAACTCCCTTGGAAAAAAAGGAAGTTGTGACATTTTAAAGTTTCTTCTGAGCTCTGGTTGATACTGAAGAATTGATGTTCCATGAATGTCTGTTTGGAGCTGCCATCTGGTTTGCATGCTATATAGGACAATTAAGTCTCTACATTTTCATTTTCGATACAGGAAACCCAATGGCTGAAACTGACGGAATTTGGCAGTTGGTGTCTCTGTCCAGGATAAAGGAGAAGCATTGATGGTGCCTTGCTTTTGTGGTGGATTGAGTTTGGGGGCGGGAGGGGAGCAGGGATTGCAAGGAAATCATAGCATGATTTGGATTGAAAGGCACCTTAAAAATCATCTACTGGATGGGTGAAGCTGGGGAAAACAGACAGGGACAAGCATCAGATTGCAGCACCTTCTTCCTGTAGGAGAAAGAGCCAGAGGAGACCATGTGCCCTCAGCCCACAGGACTGCAATGGATGAAGAGCAGTTGTATCAGGCCAGCCTCATCTGACATTGCCCTTAGAAAGGCATGAGTCATCTGATGGGCCCTTAGAAAGGCCTCAGAAAAGAATTGTAAAGCCATGGGATGAGTGCAATAATAGTTTGTCACAATATTTTAAATCTCAGAAGTAATTGAAGAAGACTTAGAGCAAGTGTCCCCTCTGAAGATCTGCCACATGCTGATGCAGCTAGAGCAGGTATGTAGGCTTCTGTTTGTTTTATCTAGGTATTCAGGCCACCTTCGTAAAGCCACAGTCCCCAATCCACGACAAGTTGTTTATGTGGCCTCTGACATTGCTTGCAGGGACAGGAAATAAAGAAGCTCATTCTGACATTTGCCAGGGAATTCACAGGGGAACTTGCAGGGGAAGGAGATGCCTGCGGCACATTATGTGGTCAGCAAAAACGTGTTGCTCAAGAGTTGTGGGAGTCCAAAGGGAGACCTATTCAGCAGTATCTGCCGAAACTGGACATAAACACGTTTAACATGTTTCCACACTTCCACAGAGCTGCTTGCCTTGTGTGCTTTCACCCCCATAACTTTCTGCAGAGGTGACTGGGAGTGAAGACACTGCAAGGAATTTATTTAAGTATCAGTACTGGGAATCTGGTGCTCCCTGTCTGAGAAACCGTATTTCTGTGGAAGCTACCAGAGAGCTCACAAAGTGAGTAAAGGAACAGAATGTGTTTCAGCTACTCAGACCAATGAAATTCATTCTCTCTTTCTGTCTGGGTTCTGGGAAGGTATTAGAAAACATCAAAATGTTTTGAAACTGCTAAGGCAGAGTTAGGGAGGTGAATGTTCTGATGTACTTGGCATTGGTGAGGTGACACCTTGAGTACTGCTCTCCAGTTCTGGGCACTTCACTACAAGAAGGACATCAAGGTCCTGGAGTGGGTCCAGAGAAGGGCAACCAGGCTGGTGAAGGGTCTCTAGAACAAACCTTATGAGGAGCGGCTGAGGGAGCTGGAGTTGTTTAGTCTGGAGAAGAGGAGGCTGAGGGGAGACCTTATCACTACCTACAATTACCTGAAAGGAGGTTGTAGAGAGGCGGGCATGGTCTCTTCTGCCCAGTGACAGGTGATAGGACAAGGTGAAACGGGCCCCCCCTGTGCCAGCCCAGGTTCATATTAGATGTCAGGAAGAAATTTTTCACCGAAAGAGTTGTTGGGTTGTGGAACAGGCTGCCCAGGGAGGTGGTTGAGTAAACACATCCCTGGATGCATTTAAAAGATGGGTAGATGAGGTGCTTAGGGATATGGTTTAGGTGAAGACAGGTACAGTTAAACTCGATGATCTTAAAGGTCTTTTTCAACCCAGTCACTCTGTGATTCTGTGAAGATTTCCACATAATAATCTTGAGTAGTCCTCTTCAAGGTGATATCAACTCTGTTATCTCTGGAGAAAACTGATGGGATTTCTACTGCCTAGCAGCATTTCTATCATGCAGCTTTCTTCCCAGTGCTGCTTCAACTGTGCCTAACCTGTGATTTAGACTTTCTACAAAATCTGCTGCTAACTGCCCGCATGAGGATACATTTATTTTAATGAAGATTTGAGAAAGGTTGAGTGTTATTTAAATTCAGGTGCTGCTGGGCCTTATGAACACATAAAAAATTTATCAAGCTGTGGCCCATCAATAATCACAGCAGGCAGTGTTGTGGACTTAGCTCAATTTCAATAATAGCAATGTCACCACCATATTAACTAGGAAGATAGATGGAAATTAGAATATGATTAATCATTGTTAGCCTTGCTTGGCTGCTGCAAGTTTGCAGTTTAGGTAATGTATATGTATGACTTTGTTGAATGCACAAGTACCTGTTATGCATGTACTGCCACACAATTTCTTTCAGTTTTGGTTAGATCTAATCCTTTTGAGAGGAGTCAGGCAAGTTGAATACTTTACATTGACATCTCAGACAAGAACAGAAGTTAGTAGTATCCCCACACATTGTGTGTATGCAATTTTTAGCGGTGTTAATTTCTACTATCCAAAGCACACCGTAAGAAATTTAAATCATTGTCATATTATGAAGATTCCTTCTACTTTTTCTTATTTCCAATCCCATAGCTTTTGCAGTGGAGGTAAGGCAAGAGAAAGCTGAGGGTACTATTTAGAGAGATGTTGGTTCTTTGGGATATTAATAAATAACATTTTTTTCTGATTAAGTTCTACACAATCAGTAGCAAAAAACAGAAATCTTTGTGCCTGCAAGAGAATGGCAATGAATTCAATATTGGATTATTTTACCTTTTTTAAATTTTAAGTCCTCACATTACCCTTGGCAGTGTAGATATATAAATATGTATTTGAAAATAGATACCTCGATGAGGCTGCTGCATCTATGAATTTTGAAGACAGGAAGTTTTTGTAGCTGGGAAACATATCAAAAGCTGCTTCAGGCTTTGTGGCTTCCACTTACACAACCTAGAGATTTTTTCCAGCTATCTAGATTTGATGTGTATCTTCTCCTTTTAATATGATTGTAGGCTAACTTGTTCTGATCTTTATATTATCAGTTAGCAAAAGCCTTTGAGTAGCTCTAAGGTGTTGTGGAGGTGTTCATCCAGCCTTCTACTGGAAAGCTAAAATGGGGCATTCTGTTTCAGGTACATAAAACCCACTCTACCTCCCACAGGTCAAAATTTTAGGAAAAAAATTTCTTTAATGCAATACCATCTTTTGCAAAAGATGGTATTGCATTAAAGCAACTTTTGCAAAAAGCAGTATGTGTTTCAGAAGAATCTCAAAGGCTGCCTAAGAAATATATTTTAGCTGAAGATTTGGACTCATATAAACAAATGAGAATTCAAGTCACTGAAACCACTATTTTCTTGAACTACAGTTAATTTTCTATTAGAATATTCATGTTTTTAAATATTATTTATTTGGTGACAAGGTGACATTTTCAGTGAAAATATAGATAATTTTTTGAAGAAGAAAAAAATCTTTGTTTTGCTGAAGACTCAGATTTAGCCTGCTCAGGTAGTAATCTTCTACCAGATAAATCTAAGACTTTCATTTGTGATAGTTTTTCATGACCAAACAAATCTTTACAAAATGGACCCTATGGCTCACGACTTTCTCAGCTGCAGCTGTACATACCTCTAGTTCCTGCAGACACAGCAGGGAGAAACAGCAGTGAGACTGAAGCCATGAACACTGGAGACAGCCACGTTCTCTCATTTTCTATCCAAGTACACTCTACTTTTCTTGGCAACAACACCAAAGCTTTAAGACTTACTGCTGTCTTCCTGAGCTTCAGCTGGGATACTTGTGAGAGGAACCACATCGTAACCAAGAACACAGGAACTCAGAAACGTTGAGCTGTTTCATCAGCCCAGAATCTTTATTTCAATCCACCAGCTTCTCCCCACTCAACTTATAAAACTGTTTCCTAATCCTCTCTTCAAAGAGCTGTAAAAATATGTATTTTCTGGAGTTCCTGACAAGATCAGTTATCATTTTTCTGCTAAATTTCCATTTCCTGTGTGGTGGTACAAAGAGTGTATATTTTAAATCAGCTTGTTTAATGACCTTGTCCGGAACCTGTAACAGACTGCATAACTACTGGATAATTCACGGGACCAGAAATGCCTCAACTTTCTAAAACCATCTCTGTTTTGCTCACATGTTTTGTTTAAGGCAGCTAATATAAAAAGGAACATGACCAGCAGAGCTCAACATCACACACTGTATCTCGTAATTGTCACCAACAGACATAAGGGTAGATGGGAAACCACTGTCTTTAAAATTAGCGTGTGTTAAAGAGAATAATTTCAACGCATGGGCTTAAATGCCGGCATGGCATTTAATACCGCTGCAGTTTAATATTGAAAGCATATCCACTCTCTTCCATTATTAGTTTTCAATTGCTGTTCATTATTCAGTTCAACCAGTATAAAATACTATGAACGAAGACAAAATTTAAGACAAAATTTATTTCCCTCATAGCCTCTTGAACTCAGAATCTATAATTGTTACTACCACTGATGTGAAAATTGTCTATTTTGGATCAGTCTCATTCTTCCAGCATAAATCTGAAAAGATTCTTTAGGACTTGAAGACTTGGGGAAAAAACAGACAAGGACATCAAAAGTGGTTTAAAATTGATCTGATTTTTTTCCAAATCTTTCCACAGAGCAGTTAAAGGATATAAGTTAGGAGATCTCTTACTTCATACCTGTATCATCAGCAAAACCTCAATTTTCTGTAAACATTTGAAATTACAGGCAAGTATAATCACATGCTAGAAAGGAACTGGAGGGTGGCTGGCTTGGCATCATCATTGCTGAGGTGGTGGAAATAGGGCAGCATGAAAATGCTTTGTGATGGAGCACCTGGAGTGGAGTCAGAAGCAGAGTGACTCTGCCTATTTCCCTCCGCCAGCACAGGGAGAGGCTGCTGTGGTGTGGGTAAGCCCTGCAGGCAGAGCAGTTGTGGCCTTGGCTCAGCACCCCAGCATGAAGCTGGTGCTACTCATGGTCCCTGCTAGTTCACAGGCATACAGAGCTCAGTAAATAGGTTGTGAAGCCCTACAGTGTTCATTGATTGACCTATGCCATGTGGAATGCCTGAAGGACAGACTTGGGGATCTGGGCATATGCTGTAACTTTCACTCAGGTAACATTTCTCCAATCCTATCTCCTGTTTCTTTTGTGATCTACACCACTCCTATTGCTACAAAGGTGTGGTAGAGCCTAAACAACACAGCTTTTGTGCACAGGTGGATCAAGTCCACACTTGGTCATGTAATATTTGTGTTCAAAATAGCATATTCCTTGTGCATTGTTTACTCTTTCATGCCTCTTTGCATTAAGAAGCCATTTTCTTTAATTTATTCTGTGTCTTAATTCAGATGTTTTTTAATAGTCATTTTTGTTTTTCTTATTTCTTTTATAGTGGATTCCTTCCTCCCGTTTTTTTAATTGCAGCTTTTCCTTCTTTCTGTACTTTTTATTTCTTTTAAAATGTGTACTTATCTTTTAATTAAATCACCAGGAGGCATATTTAGAGCCCCTGGGGCTCACTTTGAACTGCGAAAAGGAAAAGGCTTACTCTATGCTATAAACAAAATGTTAATTTGATTTAATTGAAGGAAATGCCCTGCCTATGATAGATTTGTTTCTGAATAATTAATAATTTCAGCCAGAAAAGTAAACATTACATCCCTGAATTTTGCTTCTGGTCCTACTAGTGTCAGTCTGGAGCAGATCATGAGCTGAATTAGTCTCATTCAATATTAGTTCAGCCAAAAGCAAGTTCTTACCACAAATCACTAAGAGGAAAGTGCATTTTGGTCTGTGTTGTATCCAAAAACTTTGTAGCACTTTAAGTGCTTTTCCTCAACTTCTAGTGCCTTGTTTCCCAGAGGAGTGCCTTGTTTCCCAGAGGAATGTCTTCCCTCTTCATAGGTGAAGCATGGTTCTAGAGGTGGCTGGGGCTCAGCAGTCCATTGACTGAGGAAGGAGGCTGTAGCAGTGGGGGAAAAAAGCAATTCATGGCTTGTAAGATCCCACCTAGGATTAGCGGGAAAGTTCCCAGTGGCCAGGAGAAGCCTGTGGGAAGCAGGTGTGTAGGGACATGTACCACCAAATCCAACATCCTTGGCTCCTCAGAGTATTGGCTTAAAGATAGATCTGGAAGTTGTGCCTCTGGCTCGTGGTCCAACTCCTCTTCAGCAGTTTGAAATGGGAGGAATAAATAATTTCTGCTGCTTGTATATGCTGAATCCTTTCTCCCCGGATCTTCATGAGTATGTAGTGGAAGAAGAGAAAGGGAATAAAGTTGAATGAGGGGAAATAATCCTTCTCTGAAGAGCTCCTGGCTGAGAGGTAAGGACTCTTCCACACTCCATTATAACTTTATTCCCCTCAAACTTGCACCTCTTTTACTGTTTGTTCTTCTACATGAGTAACCCTGCAAAAGAAGGGGAAATTCCACACACCTTTATACTGCCTGCTCATCTAAAATTGAAACAAATGCTGCAAAGCCAAAAATTGGCACTTGGCGTTGTATGTCATATATGTCATATATTGTCATGGACAGAGAAGGAATGTTAATACAGAGTTGGAGATAAGAGGAGCCATCTCAGATATGTAACAGGTATTATCTTGTGTGATACTGTTACTTAATATTTCACAGAATCACAGAATGCCAAGATTGGAAAAGACCTTTAAGATCATTGAGTCCAACTGTACCTGTCCTCTCCTAAACCATATTCCTAAGCACCTCATCTACCCGTCTGTTAAATGCATCCAGGGATGTGTTTACGCAACCACCTCCCTGGGCAGCCTGTTACACACCCTGACAACTCTTTCAGTGAAGAACTTTTTCCTAAGATCTAATCTGAACCTGCTCTGGCACAGCTTGAGGCCGTTTCACCTTGTCCTATCACCTGTCACTTGGCAGAAGAGAACATTTGATCCAGGTCATTGATAAAGATGTCGAACAGAACTTGACCCAGGACTGAGCCCTGGAGGACATCACTTGTGACCAGCCTCCAGCTGAATTTGATTCCATTGACCACCACTTGTTTGGCTCGGTCATCCATCCAGTTTTCAACCTAGCAGAGAGTGTGTCTGTCCACAACGGTGGTAGCCAGTTTCTCAAGCAGAATGCTGTGACAAATGATGTTGAAAGCCTCACAAAAATCTAAGTAGACTACATCAGCCTTTCCCTCATCCACTAAGTGGGTCACCTTGTTATAGAAGGTGATCAAGTTAGTTTGACAGGATCTACCTTTTGTAAACCCATGTTGACTGTCTCATGTTCCTACAGTGCATGACAGAAAGCCACTGTCCACTGGATATCAATTTATTCGAAGTTTCATGAAATTAGATAAATTAGTGGGAGTGAATCTTGAATGCAGAGAGACATTTACAGATTCCTGTTGTTTGGAAGTATTGAAGTATTGAGTATTCCCTCACTCACACAGTCCTTTCCAAAGCTTCTGCTGACAGTTTCAAAGCATCACTTGGAAAAATTACTCTTTGTTTTAACCCTTGACCAAATATGTGATCTACCTCATAGCTGTCTATTTCCCATGAAACCAAGAATCCTCAGATCCGGTTTACTGCATAATAGCACAAGTCTTATTGACAGTACAAGCACAAAGCAGAGGAAAAAAAAATTGAAATAACTTCTTAATAGTTAAAAATAATAGATGTTCCTACCCTTGATCCTTTCCCAAGAGCCTGGGACTTAACTCATTTGCCAATTCTATTTCTAGTCTGTAGATATTCTTATACCCCACTTAGCACATTAGTATCCACCCCTTTCCAATATCATTTTTCATAAATTCCATGAAGATTGAATCACTTCTGGGCAGTATCCTCAAGTTATGCTTACTGGCACCAAAAGAGCATTTAAAAAAAACCCAGGAGTTTATAATGCAGACATGTCAATGAAGTAAAGGGCAGGTTAAGAATAACAGTTTTACATAAAACAAAACAGGAAACATGCATATAATTTAGAAAGTGTAAAAAAGCTTTGAATGAAATTTCTTGTTTCCACCCAAGTGGTATTATACTGATGAGGCTTTAGTTTTTTCTATGATAAAGAGCAGTATCAAGATAAGAAAGTCTTAAATAGTATTTGACTTTAATAGAGGAAAAAAATCTTAANTTTTTGCACGTGAGATTATTCTTAACAAGGATTTGAAGATTTGGAGAAAGAATCTCCTTTAGAGAGAGATTAGAAAACTATGAGGTTAGAAAAAACCCACCTTGACTTAAAATTTTTATCAGATTCAGAAACTGATTAGAAAAATAGGTTTTTCGGGGTATTGTTATTAATATAAGTCAGTGATACCTCTAAAAAGTTGTTATTCCTCTCAGCTAACAAGACTTTTAAAGAGATTTGTTTTCTCCCACTGAATAATGTAATTATAAAAAATCTAAAAGATGGCTATTTTCACAGTGAATTTCTAATATGTAACAGTCAAGAGAAAGTACCTGATTTAATGAAATTGCCCTTCGAGATACAAAGTTCAACCTTGAATTAATGGACCTGTGCATACTTTTACCTGTGTATTAGCTGCTGGTGTTTTGTAGTGTTTTAGAAATCTGAACCATCATGTATTCCTATTTTCTTTCCAGTTTGTCTACTAGGTTCTTCCTGGTAATTAAAAAAAATGTCCTGGAGAGAAAGAGCTGTCCATGCTGTGCCAAGAGCTTCTGACATGCTGATGTTGCTGTGGTCTTATTCTTCTAGGAAAAGTTCCAGAAGCCTCTAGCCATTGACCTTGATTACCCAGTGAGTCCCCAACTGTGCTGCTGGCCCCCAACAAGTGGTATAATGTTGTGACAAGCACTCAGGAGTAGAAATCCCTTCAGTATTAGGCTCTGAAAGTGCCCATAGACCTCCTCTTCAGCGCAAAAGTTGGCAAAAGCCTCAATAGATAAAAAAATTGAAGGTAAGAGGTTTTTTTTTCTGTGAACCTTGTTGATCTGGTTTAGAGATGGGACTTACCTAAACCCAGGAGACTGACTCTTCTGCCCTGCAGGCGAATGGCTGATCTGCTGCCTAAAGCTGCTATTGATCTGCATCTGAGTCAGAGCCACTGTGTTCTTCCTCAATTTGGATGTCAAGCATGTTTAGAAATAAGTATGGAATAAACAAATCTTTTCTGAAGTACATTTTTCTTAAGATTTTTCTTGCTCTTCACTGATCTCTTGTTTCTTTCAGTAACCTTATCTCCTACTTTTATACTGTGCGGATTTGCGGAAAGATCCTTAATTCCTTGTTTAGCCTTCATCTCTCCTTTTATCTTTCTTTTCTCTCTCTCCCTCTCCATTTAGCTCACCAACTCTCAGGCTGTTCATCACCTTAAAAAAAAAAGTCATATTTCAAGTCCCTGTCTACCACACCTTCCTTCTCCTGGGACAGAGCGTTACAGGTTATATTGGTCAGCAACAAACTGAACCTGATGCATGGTTAGGAAAATAACTCTGCTTTAATGTGTTTAATTAAAAGGTTCCCAAACATTTAGCTGAATCATGACAACTGGACATGGTGTGAAATACAATAATTTAGTTTATTCAGGTGATTGCTTCAAGAATTCCTGAAATATGGCAGAAAATACCTGTGTGAGTATTGTCTGTCCATGCTGGTGTTCCTGAGGTGTCTTTCTGACAATATGCCAAAACATTCTACCTTATCTTAGTTTTCCAAATCCATTTTCTGTCTTAAATTCAGCTCCACTAATGACCACCACAGTGTCAGTGCCAAGATGGATACAGTTGGTTACCTATGTATTAATGAGAAAGTCATCTCAATATTGCTATGATCTATGCAACGTACAGAAGAGGTTCTTCAGATCTGCTCTCATCCATGCAGGTGCAGAAGGCAGCTAACTATTACCATCTGCTCTCTGGAACTGAGTTTGCAGGGGGAGCCAGAAAACAGACACCTGTTTGGAATAAGATCGCGCAATACATCATTGCCAAATTATGTTGCACGAAGAGTATGAGTGAACAAAAAATTGAAAGAGGAGACAGATGACTCATTCCTCAATAGCAGGAGAAAAGAAATATTAGGGTAAGAGGGACAAAGCCATCGGGGTTGTAAATGGTATGTATGATGAGGAACTTGGAAACCCATTTGTGAAGTTCAAGGAAAGGCAGATGACATTGCTGCACTTCCTCTGAGGTCTGTGCCAGTTTACGTAGTCTACTGGGGAAGCACTGTTCAACTTTGGCTGAACCATGGGTAAGTCTACATTGAGCTATCAGCTTTTCAAAGAATGCTGGTATGTATCTGGTTTTGTTCCTGACTTTCCCTATCTGCTCCTCTTGCAGCTTCACTACAGGGTTTGCCACTTCTACTGAGTGACTTCCACCACCTTTCTTCACTCTTGGAAGAACTGCAATCTGTCAAGTGTCCTCATAACCCCCCTTCTGACTGCATGCAGCACAATGACAAAAAGGTGCTTGTGCAATTGCAAACTGGATGCAACACGTTCCTGCTATGTAAAGATGAACTAAAATTGCTTATAATTAGGACCCCACCATTTACTTACATCTAGGACCCCCAGCATTGTGATTATAAGATTTATGAGGAATTAAATCTTGATAATTAAACTTGGATCTGCTCAAGTTCAGAACACCACATAAACATTTCTTTACTATTAAATACCTTCTCTCATCAGTTAAGTTTGTGAAATTGAAGCATGCACTTCAGGCAAAGTATTGTCTCAGATGCTGCCTTAGACACAGTTTCTTCTGTCCCACCTCTGTGTTATAAATCAGGCAACATCATCTCAGCCACTGATACTTGTACTTTGCTTTTCTGAAACTTAAGTAAAACAAACTAGTGCCTCTCCAGGACATTGTGACATTGTGATCTGTAAAGTGCATAGAACAGATGTTTTTCTCAAGCTATGTGACTTTATCCTTCCGTTTGACTTCTGCTTGTTGACATAGATTTTAATTGCAGATCCTTCTCACAGCAAACAGTGATAAATCTTCAAAGGAATGTAACTATAGGTCTAAATTACAATGCAGGGGTGTACATTTAATATGTCAGGTTACCCACTAGCTCAGGATAGTAGGTAATTCAGGAGAGGAAGTCGCTAAGACATCAGTGAGGTTATTTTGAGCCACTTTATTTTGTGTGTGCCGTTTCTTCGGTTTGGAAGACACAACATTATACCATAATTTAGGCTTGCTTTCATAAATACAGCCTTGGCTTTCACTCTGATTCAGTCTTCCCTTGCTTCACATTTTCCGGGCATTTCCTGCCAAGCTACATTTTTTCTTCCTTAGTAGACGGCTCTCTGCTATCTCCTGTTTTGTCTTACACCAAGTTCCTTTAGGCATCGTATCATTTCTTATGAGCTAGAAGTCCATTTGAACCATGGAGGAGAGGAACGGAAACTACAGTTCTAGGAACTGGTAATTTGGCGGGACCTTGCTCATGCCATAAATCAAACTGACAATAAATCACTAACTTATTTGATACAGCTAGAACCGAAGTACATGTTGACTTTGGAAGAGTAGTTTTTCCCTTCTATCCTTCTGAAGTCATGTGTTTCTTTTTTTTCTGTCCAAAAATGAGGGTTGGCAATATTGTCCTTGGGTATAGGAAATTAAAACACCTTCTCATCTTGTATTCTAAATATCATTTGCTTAGGCTAATGTTTTCATAAGGCTTTTTATTGTCCCACAACCTACTAGCTACTTAGAGGAGTATTTCTTCATCCTAATATACTAATTCTTCAAAAAGAGAAAGATTGGACGAGGGAAAGTAATTTTCTTTCTCATTAATGGTGTAGCGCTGGCATCCAGCCTGAAAAAAAAAAGTAGTTATTACAAAGCTGCCTGTGGTTTGATGATAATATATATACACAAAATTGGGTTTATGCATGTATTACTTCTATGTACCTCTGATAATGAGATTCTGTAAATCCCACTTGGAGAATTTGTTAGCTCATAGAGTAAAAAAAAAAAAAAAACCAAAGCAACAATCAACTAGACCAAACAAATTGTGCCAAGCTTCTACATCTTGACAGTGAGGCAGGAATGACTGAATGCTTCCTGCATTAAGAAACCCTGTTGGGTAAACAAATGGAGTCTGCCCATCTGTAAGAGCTAGGACAGGAGGGAGAAATCCAGGGTTCCTATTCTGCATCCACTGTCAAGCCTGCTGGCTTCCTAATACTCAGGGTTAGATTGGGAGTTTGAGCCAACTGAGGTTGAAACTTGAACCCCATAAAATGAAAAAAATCTGTTGAGCTGCAAGTTGAGGATTGCTGTGCTGCTGAGATGTCTGTCTGTTATCAATATTGGACCTCAGGGAAGCTATAGATCCAGAGCGCATTTCACCTAGGTCGACGGCAGCAGCAGCAACCTGAGTGTTCAACAGCCCGTGACAGGTCAGGAAATGGAGTAATTTCACATATTAAAGATCTCAGAGAACCCTGCTAGTCTTCAATAGGCCAACCTAAGGCATTGCCCAGAAGCACCACATGTCAACATTCAAACAGCATTGCAGATCAGCAATGACTTCTGGCATGGCATAGTCTGATAATGCCAAACAGAAGGAGTGTTGTGCAGCAAAACTTGGTTCCAAGGTTGGGAAATATTCTAAAGCACATTTGGATTGTCAGAAGCATGATGTAAAAACATTTCCTATGCATGGCTGGTTGTGTGAATGCTATTTTTGGAAACAGATATCATCATTTATGACACTGTGGAACATTGAGTTTGCAGATGCTGCTGAGTGATAAAGTGGCAGTGTTACAGTTTTGTGTAAACTCAGCACTTAGGAAGTCAAGATCTTAATAACACTGGCACAATGTGTTAAAGCATTGATTTGTCCCACAAAGTCTTCCATGACACTTCTTTCCTACTCCAGTGTGGGGAATCCCTGTAAAAAGTACTGCAGATTCGAGTTGTACAGATGTTTGTGATGTGGAGAAGTGGATATCCAGATATTACAAATTGAACCTTGCTCCTTATGCTCAGGAGGCAGTTTGAATCTACATGCAAAAGCTGTTTAAAAAAGTGTCTGGAGATTGATTAGATTTTTCCAGGAAAGACATACGGGCTATCCGAAATTGGCTTTTTGACACCAGTTTAATTTCAAAAGCTGTATTTAGTTCTATTTGAGAAAGATGCTCAATAAAGTCAATTCTGTATTCCCAGCCAACCCTGATGGAGTCACTTGAGAACTTCTTTAGATTTCTTTCACTTCCTGAAAAATAAACTAATTCTGTTTGCAAAGATTGCAAATACCCTCAACTCCCTGCTGTAGAATATTAATAAAGAGCTCTTTTTACATGGAAAGCTCTCAGGTAAGTGGGACTTTTTTGAGAAAATCTTCAAGATTTGTTCATTTATTAACAGCTTTATGTCTTCCAAAATCTGGCCTCATTTGTTCTCCTTGAAAAGAAATGGCAAAGTGCTTGAGCATATTGAGACTGAGCAATGATTTAATTTAGTTGTTTATTGCGTGAGATTATGCAATGGTACCCAGCCTAGACCAAATCCCCTGTGGTTTACTGCTATCACATGGAGTTTACTCAGTTATCCAGTCTCATATAGCAACTGTCTTTGCCAGTAGTACCAGACTACATGCAGTATTAGCTGTAGTGTCACCTTTGTGCTACAGAGGGTGAGGTTTAATTGATGTTTCTTCTATACACCCCATTATTATGCCGTCTGTGAGTCAAATTTAGGTGTTCTCTAGATTTCCAGAGCAAGGCAGTTTCTATCTCGACTAGTCATAATTATTTTTTGCCTTTCTGAGTCCAAAGGTCCCTAAATGTGTCTCAGCTTCATTGTGCAAATATAAAAGACACTTTCAAAAAATATCCCCTAAAATCCAAATCACTGAGCTGTATTGGGATAAATTCTAGTACTCAAATCCAAGTTTCACTTAAATATAGAAACTTTGTCAAACATTTATTCTATAATAAGTTGTTCTTTTTTCAAAAAAGAGCAAATAACTCGTTTGTTCTTTTTTGAAAAAAAAAAAAAAAGAACAACTAACTCTTCTGAGTCAAAAGAGCTATTTGAAGAATAGCTGAATATACAGTTAACTTAGAGCCCAGAATGGCTTTAGGAGAAGAAATATCCACTGGTTTTGGAAAGTACAAGATATTTATAGCTGTCCAAAATACCTGATGAAATGTTCTGGTGTCCTTGAAAAATATATATTAAATGCTCAGGAT
>VXBZ01004689.1:54422-74874 GCA_013399135.1 Heliornis fulica | reverse complement strand
TTTTTGTGAGAGAATAAAATACTCACTTTTAGCTAACTTGAGAAAAACCAAGCCCTTAATCCTAGTTTCCTGCTTGCAGTTCTTGGTCATAGTGTGTTATGAGGGAGTGCAAAGATGGTGAGACAGATTTTGTAAATGAGGGGTGAGAAAAATGGGAATTGTATTTTTAGAAAAGTAAGAAAACAAACTGAAACACAGCAACCATTTAAAGCAAACCTGCTTTCAGAAATACTGGCTGTAGGAAAAAAAAATGAAGGGAGCACAGATTCTGCATTTCAGGCCTACAAGAACTATAAAAAATTGCGAAATACTGAGAGTTGTCAGATGTGGGCTACTCTGAAAGATATATTTGCATACTGAGAGTGTAAAAAATGGGTTTATCAACATGCATAGTTCAATTGCAGGCTGGAACAGATGTTAAAGATCATTTCAGTAGGATAAGGCTGTGGTTTGGGATGTGTTGTGCTTTTGCACCAGCAGATAGCTAAGCATCACGCAGCTGCTCGCTCAGTCCCTTCTGATGGGATGCGGGACAGAGTCAGAAGAGTAAAAGTGAGAAAACAAGTGGGTTGAGACAAAAACAGTTTCATAGGTAAAGCAAAACCTGCCCACATGAGCAAAGCAAACCAAGGAATTCTTTCACCACTCCCCATGGGCAGGCAGGTGTTCAGCCATCCCCAGGAAAGCTGGGATCCATCATGTGTAACTGTTACTTGGGAAGATAAACACCATCACTCCCAATGTCTCTCTCTTTCTCCTTCTCCCCAGGCATGACACCACATGCTATGGAATATCCCTTTGTATATCCAGTTGGGGTTGGTTGTCCTGACTGTGTCCTCTCCCAGCTCCTTGTGCACCCCCAGCACACTCACTGGTGGGGTGGGGTGAGAAGCAGCAAAGGCCTTGGCTCTGTGTAAGCACTGCTCAGCAGTGACAGAAACACCCCTGTGTTACCAACACTGCTTTCAACACAACTACAAAACACGGCCCTGTACTAGCTGCTATGGAGAAAATTAACTCTATCCCAGCCAAAACCAACACAGAACACCGAGCTGTGAAAGGAAAGAGGGAAAGAGAGAAAGAAAGAGAGAAAGAAAGAGAGAAAGAGAAAGAGAGAAAGAGAAAGAGAGAGAGAGAGAGAGAGAGAAAGAGAGAGAGAAAGAGAGAAAGAGAGAAAGAGAGAAAGAGAGAAAGAGAGAAAGAGAGAAAGAGAGAAAGAGAGAAAGAGAGAAAGAGAGAAAGAGAGAAAGAGAGAAAGAGAGAAAGAGAGAAAGAGAGAAAGAGAGAAAGAGAGAAAGAAAGAAAGAAAGAAAGAAAGAAAGAAAGAAAGAAAGAAAGAAAGAAAGAAAGAAAGAAAGAAAGAAAGAAAGAAAGAAAGAAAGAAAGAAAGAAAGAAAGAAAGAAAATCTTATTTAATTTTGTAATTTTGAAATGAATGGTACTGCTAACAACTGTGATACACTAAAAGTAAGACCAAAAAACTAACAAAGGAGTCCAGATATAAGTAAAATTCCTAAAACAATACCAGATAATTGACTCAGTTCAGGGCATAATGATGTAAATCAAATGCTAAAAATCATACATTCTAATGATAATTTATTTCAGAATCCAAATAAATATGTTGTCAGCCACCTACGTCAGATATGTTAATAATCTTGTTACATAGTTAAATTTACCAGCTAATTTCTATAAGGTATACTGATTCTTGTGGGAGGACATCCATTAAGACATGGTGTTCTGAATTATATACAGCTTATATATGTAAAAAATGGTATAACCTTTTCTTAAAAGGAGAATATCTTAACCAGTTAGTTTAGAGTTAGTTTGCATATACTTAATTTTTATGTGACATGATAAGGTTGCAATATTTATCAATTACTTTAAAAAACTTTTACCAAGGTTTTTAGGAAATATATGAGATGAACCAATTTTTCTGTGTTTTGCAGGTAATGCCTTTGTTTGCTTGTGGTTTTTTTTAATGAATTTTACTGCTGGTTAGTGAATTGAATCCTTTACCCGTTACAATGTCTTTCAGGGTTTTGGAAGTAGCATATCTCAACTTCCATCATCATGTTTTCATTGATGGATTCTGAGAATAAAACCAATTTTCCTTGTCCTCATTTTCTGGATGTTGTATGGCACAGCTAAAGTGCTTGCCTAAACTGAGTAACTCAAACAAATACAAATGTTGTTTGAGAGCGGCAAAAGATAAGCCTTGGCCAAAAACCACTGTATAACCTTAAACCTACTCTGGTTTCAGGTTCTAGGTTAATCACTTGACTCTTCACTGGTTTGATGCCCTTTCAAATTTTGACTTCAGATTTAGACATCTTGGATATTATTTTCCTCTAAATATGTGCAATCTATTATAGACAGCTCAGGGTGTTCACAGGTGTAATATCGACATTAATTTTCATTAGATACATTTTAAAGAAAAAAACAACAATGTTTGGGTTTTTTTAATTGAAAACATATTTTAATTTATTCTGCCTAAGTATTAACACTATAGAGAGCTCAGAAGCTGTGGTGCATGTTGAAGAGAACTGTGGAATACTCCAGACTAATACAATTCCAGCTCCATTCAAACCCCCATGCTGTGCTCATAGTGTTGGACAGGAGTCCCAAGCAAGTATTGGACAACTTAATTAACAACTGTTCCCTCTTGGCATCTTCTATGCTGTCCCCTGGAAGAGCCGCAGGTAAAATGAAAGGTATCATTCTGAGCTCATTTATATGAACTGCTTATGTATAGATAGAGTCTACACAGATATATCCATGTTCTTCAACACACCTGAAGCTAGAAAAGGCACCGATTTACATTGGTACACATCGCTTTAGATGCTTAGATTTGGGATGCCTTTTTAACTCATATACAATTAAAAGCCACAGATACCTTAAAATAATGGAATAAAACCCTCTAGACTTGTGTATGATCTAATTTGCACTGGCTGTTATGCAGGCATTATTCACCCAGTTTTCTTCATATTCCTGCTTTTCAGGAATCTGTGCAGTATACAGATCAGAGCCCTAAGATTAAATTTAACCTTTGAGTGTGTGCATGTTTTTGTACTGCTTGTTTTTACTTCTGGACCCTAAGGAGACCTTGTATACCATTTCCCAGGGAGCTGAAACAAGCCTTTTGAGACTTAGGTAGTGAGAATTTTGCAAGACAAAGCAGAGAATTGCCCAGGCAATTGCTGTAGGGTTGCTGTGGATTGTTGCTACTGTGTGAAGTGTTTGCTTCCAGCTATCTGGTTTGTATTTATTTACAATGCATGAATTATACAATTCGGACAGGCTCTTTCAATTACTTAATAAAATACAAATATGTAAATGCAGGTAACATCCCCAACACACTGCTTTCAATTCTTATCTACTGCAGCATATTTCCCGAATTTTACTACTTCCAGCGCTGCTGGTAGTAAGTGTTGATTTGAAAAAAAAAAAACCAAACCATGAAATAATTCTTCATTTCAATAATTCGTGGAAAATGAACTGAAACTATGATATCTGTGACACATGAGAGCACACATCTCAAACCTTGTTATTAGTATTCCGAGCTGGGGCTGTAGCCCTGGAACATATGCTTAAAACATTGCTAAGCCCCTTCGGAATACCATTTCAATAGAAATTCAGTAATCTGTTGAAATAAGTCGACACAGAAAATTATGATATAATTGGAGCTGTTTAATTGCCTGTTATGTCCCTTAGTTGATCCCCTGAAACAATGTTATTAGTATTTAATGTGAAATTTCTGTAATGAAAAAGGTGAATTTATTGGGTGAAAGGACAATCTTCCATTTTGCAAAATACAACTGGCAGATGGAAACATGAAATGAACTGCCTCCTGCCGACTTTTACTATACCTGCTCGTAAACTTTCCTGCCTTGAGACACTAAAAAGAGTTTCTTCGGGGCACTTACCATTTGCTGAAGAATCTGCTCTCCCTCCACCTTTACAATGATACAGGCTTTTAATAATTTTTAATATATTATACAGCACTTCAG
This sequence comes from Heliornis fulica, assembly GCA_013399135.1. Taxonomy (NCBI): domain Eukaryota; kingdom Metazoa; phylum Chordata; class Aves; order Gruiformes; family Heliornithidae; genus Heliornis; species Heliornis fulica. The sequence continues at coordinate 70,867 of VXBZ01004689.1, read as the reverse complement.
TGAAAAGGGCGGTCGAGAGGAATAGTGCAGCTCTCATTGTTAATGTGGGAGCATGCCAAAGCATGACAGAGGCTGGTGTGATGTTTAGGTCCCTTCAAGAATAATATTTTACAGAGGATTTGAGAGTATGAAAGGTTTATTGTTGCCTGAGTGGAGCCTGTATGCTTGAGTTTTTTTTACTGACTGCCTCCCTGGAATTTTAAATCTGTGCCCTATCACCAAGCTCAGGCCTCCACAGCTTGCTCCTACTTGTGGAGCTTTGGAAGGGCACACACCAGCTCCTACGCACAAGTGTAGCAGTGCTACCGGAAGATTCTTCCTCTAAACACAGCAGATTTCAGAGCCATGATATTTAGAGCAATTTCCTTATAATATATGAGATTATATTTTTATTTTGGATTTATCACCAATGCCTTTGCTCTCAGCACCCCAGTCCATGAGTTTATCTCACCTCATGGACACATGATCCAGTTTTGTGAGCAGGAGCAACTGCAGATGACTAGAAGAGTTTTCTCCTCCAAATAAAGTAACTTTTTCTCTCCACATCCTCTGTCTGATAATAAACTTATACAAGGACCACACAGGTTACATTAGTCCTGGATTACAAAACTTTTCTCAGCAGAAATACGTTTTACAGTTTGAAAATTCATTGGTTGTGATCCTGAAAGGATAAAAAAAAAAGACTTAGGGCATCACATTTCCACTTCCCAGAGGCAACTGCAGAGTCAAAGTGTTGATCTGCAACATCACACTGTTCAGTTTGTAAATGGGTGACCGCTTTAAGAAGACCTTAAGATTTCCTATGTGCCAGACACAGGTACACAACTGGTCCTAACCCTAGGTATTTACACAAAGCCACTGCCATACACATGAGAATATTTAGGTTCAGGTGGAGTATCTCAAGGGTCGGTACTGGGACCAGTACTGTTCAATATATTCATTGATGCAGGGAATAGAGTGCACAGTCAGCAAGTTTGCTGATGACACAAAGCTGGGAGGGTTGGCTGACACACCAGAAGGTTGTGCTGCCATTCAACAAGATTTAAATGGGCTGAAAGCTGGACAGGGACAAATTGAATGAGATTTAACAAGGGCAAGCTTAGGGTCTTGCATCTGAGAACAACTGTTGGAGAGCAGTGTAGGTGACAGGGACCTGGGGGTCCTGGTGGACAGCAAGATGTCTGTGAGCCAGCAATGTGCTCTCCTGGCCAGGAAGGCCAATGGCATCCTGGGTTGTATGAAAAGGGGGGTGGCTAGTAGGTCAAGAGAGGTTCTTCTCTTCCTCTAATCTGCCCTGGTGAGACCTCCTCACCAGGTCATCTGGAGTATTGTGTCCAGTTCTGGGCCCCTCAGTTCAAGAAGGACATAAAAATCCTTGAAAGAGTCCAGTGCAGGGCCACCAAGATGATGAAGGGATTGGAACATCTTCCTTATGAGGACAGGCTGAGGGAGCTGGGTCTCTTCAGCTTGGAGGAGAGGAGACTGAGGGGTGACTTCATTAATGTCTACAAATATATGTGAAGGGTGAGTATCAGGAGGATGGAGCCAGGCTTTTCTTATTGTTGGCCAGTGATAGTACAAGGGGAAATGGGTCCAAGCTGGAACATAGGAAGTTCCATATGAATATAAAGAAAAGCTTTTTCACCGTGATGGTGACAGATCACTGGATCAGGCTGCCCAGAAAGGTTGTGGAGTCTCCTTCTCTGGAGACATTCAAGATCAATCTGGATGCGTTCCTGCATGACTTAATCTAGGTGACCCTGCGCGGGCAGGGGGGTTGGACTAGATGATCTTTCGAGGTCCCTTCGAACACCTGACATTCTGGGATTTCTGTGATTCTGTGATGTGTTAACTTAAGCACATGGCCAAGTTTCCCACGGGACCAGGATAATGTCATTTCCATGATGGTCAGAGGTTCCTGTTCTATTCTACCTCATCAGCAAAGGTGTGTAAGAAAGGGTCTCTGTATGATTTCAGTGGAGTTAAGAATATTGTAAAGGAGTTGTTAGTATATTTAAATCTGAAAGAGTTTCTGTAGTAAATAGACTCTTGCAGAAAATGTGCTGTGGAGCTTCATGCTTTTGGTTTCTTCTGAGTGGCATTGACATCCTGTTAAAATGTTCATCAAGTGTTTGCTACAAATGTGCACTCTTTAAAAAGTAGTCTTCTGCAGGCATTTTGAGTGCATATTAAATGATGCATTTTATAAAAGTTAGTGGTGGTTCTTAGGCTTTCATTGCTGTAACATTGGAATGGCTAATACAGCCTAAATATTTTTTATCATCTCATTACAATTCAGCATTCCGGAGTTCCCATAAATTTTCTAGGTAATTCAGAAGTAAAGGATGTATTGCCTAATAAAGATTTTCATTTGCTGTGCTTTGTATTATGGTATGAAATAATGGTACAACACCACTAGTGAATGTATTTGTTGCCATCATGTAAATTCTATGCAGACAACCAGGTTTTAAAATCCAACACAACCTCTTTCTCATGAGACTGAGTAGCAGATGTTGTGAGGTCTGTTGCCCAACACCCCCCAAAAGGAGTTAGAGCCGCTAGGGAACAGCTATTGACTGGGTGAAATCCCTGTGCACCCCAGATGCCTCTTCCAAAACCTCTGCACTTACTTCACGAATTGCTTCACCTTTTCCACCACAGGGTTTTTAATGCAGCAGAGGAGGCTGGGAAGAGGCCCCCTCCTCGACTGAATGCTCATAGAACTTTGTAATGCAAGAGGAGGACCTGAGAATCTCCAGCAGAAAACCTCCAGAAGGGAATGTCCACTTCAACCCTCAGCAGTGAGGCACAGTGAGAGGACATGTCAAGCAGAAAACCTGAACACAGTTTCCAGCTCACCCACCAAATTAGTAAAAGTGTTTCTGTTGCATATCTAAAAGGGTTTGAGACCTTCAGATTCCTTGGCTGTACTCAGTTCTCAAATTTTGCATATTGCTAGGAATGAGGAATCTGTGCATGACTTTGAACTCTTTGTTTTGTATGCAGTTAGTTTATTTTTAAGGCATGGTGTGAGGAGGAAACGTTTCAGCAGAAGTGTTGCATTATTTTAGCAAATAATTGACATGCTGTAACATGCACTTTCTATGGTAACTGAGAGGATTTAGTTATATATTGCTTTTGGATGTCAAAATTTACCTCTTCCCCACCTGCAATTACTCGTTTCTTTCCCACTTCTATGAAGTCCTGCTTTACCCGCTGTGTTAAGTGAATGTTTGAGAAGCTGAACTGTAACCAGATAACTGAGGTGACAACGAACTGCAGCATCTGGGCAAAAGCAGGTGGCAATAGATAAGGGCAATGGCAAGAACTTATAAGTTTAAGTTATCTTAATTGCCACCATCCTCATGCTACTACACTCTGAGCTAGTTAGTGCATTGGAAGACACAGCACAATGAGTATTGACTTTCTCCGCCACAGTCCTACAGTGTTTGTACATGGGTCTCAGACCGCCTGATGTCCACAGGATGTTAAAAAAAAAATCCATTTAATACAAAGTTTGTTAAGTGAACCTCCTTGGTGTAGGCACTTCATTTCTGAAGGCATGAGATCAGACACTTGACACAAAGTGATGTCTTGAGATGAGTCTGTTAGGTACAGGAATTCCTTAGGATAATAAGGAACTTGACATGGGAGCTCAGGCTACAAGCACTAAAATTGAGGCAAGTGTTTTGTTAATATAATCACCTTTGCTCTATTTGCTATGTTCCTCAGAGTCTTACTCAAGAATTTAAACTATCCACCTAAACAGTACTTCTGCGCTAAACCCAGAACCACCCCATCTCTTGACCAGTAACACTGGCCTCCTGCAGCACAGTGGCACTATGAGGCCAGGATGGGAACTGGGCACTCTGTCACCTCCCATAGCAGTGCGTTTTCCTTGGGTGGCTTCTGTTCAGGGATGGAAACTTACTGCACCATGCTGTGACAAGTCCAGACCTTCTGATAGTTCGAGGTTATTGAAGAAACCCTCATGAGGACAAGAACTACTTGCAGTGTTTTTCTGCTTTCCTTCCAGAAAGTAATCATGACGTGGTTTAAGATGTTTCTTCTTTCTCTTGAATCCCACTTTATTTTTTTAATCTCACATGGTATTGATTTACGTGGATAAACACAGAAAGCATCATTTAGTACATATTAAGTAGGATGGAAAAATGTCATCCACGACTCCTGGATTTCTTTGGTGTAGTGTTGTGTTCAAAGTGCTATCACTGAAGGTCTTTTAACAATAATATGTCTGTGCATGTATGCATATAAGTATGCACATGTGCAACACATGCACATGTGCAACACACACACACATGAACAGACTTATTGCTATGACTTTTTTATCCCACAACTAAAGTGTAATTTTAAATATTTTTTTTTAACTCAGGATAATTTTATACATTCTCTACATTTAAATCCCGCTTTACTTGATTTAAAAGGTCTATAAGTTTTTTCTATTCTAAAGGAGGAAAAGAGAAGCTAAAGAAAATATTCTATGAACCTGAAAGACATTTAGCAGTTGCCTGAATTCTGGCTTTAAAAACAAAGGTAATATAAGCATTTAAAGCATGTGTGCCCCGTGCATCCCTGCCCAGTCCATGAATACCCTCCAAACCAGCATCACACAGGAATGCTTCAGCGGCTGGTCCCTTCCCTTCCTGCCGACCCCACCAGATACTTTCCCTCTTGAAAACCTTTTCCCTCCCTTCTGTCCTCCAATTCTTGATCTGTTCAGTTTCCTTAAGCAGGGTGACTTCTCGCCTTTAAAGTGCTACCCCTGTCAGGATGGTCACCGGGCCTTCAGGTGTCTGTCATATGAAAGGGAGAATGCCCTGGGGCGAGTGGTGATCTGTCCTCTTGCTTTTTGCTCAGCTCCTGCTGGGAAGAGCAATGGGATGAAGGGGCTTTGTAGAGAAAACTCGCAGGACTCTACTTACAGCTCAGGCTTTGGTGAGTCACCCTCTGTGGTGTATGACCTTTGTCCAAAATAGGTATTAAAGGATATAGTCTTGTGCAATTCTCACAGTCAAGTTCTATGATTCCAGGTAGGGTTAATATCTTTCCATTTTTCTGTACATGAGAAAATGGATAGTGGTATAAGTGCGCAGCCCTTTAGCCTGGGATGGGCTGTAAGCTTTTTAGAAATAAATTTGCATGCCTCTTATTTTCACTGTCAATTTCTTCCAGTCTGTGAGCTATTATTAGCACCATAAATGCAAGTAATGCAAATCCAATTGAATATTTTGGGGAAAAAAAATTAAATGGGAGCAAAAGTGATTTAAATGTAGATCACCGATTAGTTTACTTGAGCTAGCAAGGAAAATTGCTGTTAATGGTCTGCTATACCTCTTACAACAAAGGATATGATTTTTCTGATGATCATGAGGAAAGTCAAGTTCTTAAGCAAAGTAGTGCTAACAATGAATATCAAGGAAATACTGTTTGAAGGGACATATTGAGAAAAGGTGTACTCCTGAACCATCTGGTGTGCTGCATAGAGTTACACAGATGGGATCTGTGTATCTTAGCATTAGTATTTAATTTTGGGCAGTTTTCTATAGTTAACTTCCTGATACTTGAAACTTCATTTTTGTTCTTGAAATACAACTGGATAGGCCAAATATTAAGACCCAACTCTGTAATCCTACACATAGAGCACAAATATACAAATATATATATGCATATATATATGTGTGTGTGTATATATATATAAATATATATATATGTTTATGAGCTAATGTATTTGCTTTTTCTTTATTTTCTTTTATTACACACACACACACACACAAACACACACACACACACACACACACACACACACTTCCCCCACCCACAAATTAGTTACCTGAAAAGATAAGGTTCTACTTGTGCTTCTGAATCAACATAATGAATGCCTTTGTGTTTCAGATTCTTATAAGGGACTTAGCATTCAAAATGTGGTGGAGTTTTGGGTTGTTTTGTTGTGCTTTGTTTTTTTGGTTTTTTTGCTGGTACTAATCCGGTGTTGAATGAATTGTTTATTCTGAAAAGAGAACATAACATGGAGCAAAATAGATTTTTGAAGCCATTTTGTGCACAGAGTATGACTAAGAAGCAGTCAAATACTGGAAACTTGTTCACTCCCACTGCTCAGCCCCCTGTTACTGGGTAGTTAGGTCATGCTGTAGGGGATGGATTTAAAGTGATTCATTAAAATACAGAAAGATAAGCTTGAAGCTTCATGTGTGTGTGTATATTCCTACTAGCTTCCTGGAATTTATTAAAGCCAGAGTATAAAAGGGAAGAAAGAACTGATGCATGTTTTTTCATTAGGTGGAGAGTTGCATACTTTAAGACTTCTGCACATAATAGATTTTCTTACATATTCCCATGGAATCTTTTGGCAACTCCCATATTTTGAGTTTTCATTTACTTTTCCAGCTGTGCAATTTATATTCTGGTAATACATGATGGACAGCAATTCTTGATGCTACACACTGATGGTAGAGGATTAAATAGAGTAGCCAGTTCCTCCTCAATCTCTGGAATTTTTTCAATAAACTTTAATCAGACTAGATCGGGAATTTCAAATTGTAGTCTTGAGACACTTTTTTAGTATCCTGCACTGTTCACTAAATAAAACTAATAGAACTGGGGGAGGTCTGAAACCAGGATACTACCATATCCATGGGTGCAATTAACTTACAGTGTTAAGAAGAAATTGTGCTGCAGAAGGGACACTCGTGGTAGACATCAAGAAAACTAGTTGTCTGGATGTTCTTACTGGGGTACATTTCCAGAAGAGAAACAGAAGTTGAAAAGTGCTTTTCCTTACAGCAATGCCTCTTCCTTATAATGGCAAGATGAGGTAAGCCATTGACTTGCTAACTAAGTCCCTTCCCAGATTGGGTGGTACTCCTCCATGCCACAGAGTGCTGTAAGTCAGGAATCAGAGGGCTGGTGGTTCCCTAGATGAGCAGCCTTCTCATGCCTACTCCGAGCCTGTGTTTCATATAGGCTGACACTAGGAACTCTACTGGGTGGATGATTTCAGTTAGGTGATAAAGCGCTAACTTATCATTTCCTTGACCAACTGTGAGACTCCACCATTGCAAAGCCTGAGGAGCAGACAGGAGCAGCAGATGCAAAACCCAGAAGAGCATAGCAGTACAATGTGGGTTAGGTTAGGCTACTGCTTTTATGGGAATGCCATAGTCCAACAGTGGATCCAGAGGAGGACATGTATTCTGGTTTGCCCTTTGGCCAGTCTTCATCACTGCTGTGTGATGGAAAATGCTGTAGAAAAAGAGCATTGGTTAATACTGGAAATGGCAAAATAAAGCTACTAATTCTGATTTATTAAAGATCTGATAAAAAATAGAAAGAGGTTCCCGTCTCCTTTTTGTCTGAGTTTGGAGAAAAAAAACACATTAACCTGATATGGTCTTCCTATGAAAAAAAAAAAAAACCAACCCTAATATCTCTGCAGGTTTCATTTATCAAAATAGCTACACTGGAGATGTTTTCATGGGAAGCAAAAATGCTATCTGGAGGTGTTTGTTTTCATTGCCTTTCGATGATTTGTTCTGAGCAATATGTGAAAAATGGACTCTTGTGTTTACAGTCATACAAATCACATCAGCTTCTACGTGCTGCCTGTTCTCGTGGGCCTTGTTAACTGTGCAAGCCTGAAATGCAGAGTCAAGGACGTGCATGGAGGGGTGTTGTTGTAGAGAGAATCAGCTCTCACTGGATGGTCCCTGTGATGCTGGGGACCACTGGCACTGGGGATCCTTCTGTTACATAAAACAAAGGACAGCTGAGCTGGAGGAAAGGACACGATGTGCTGACCAGTGTGGCAAGAAGTCAGACTTGCTGGGTGGGATAATGAGAGACTTCTGGACACTGAAGTGAGGTTTCTAAATATGAACTGAAGAGCTCATGTGCCCTCCCTTTCTCAAATGCTGTGTATACACATTGCTTTAATGGCTATTGCTAGAGCTTTAGCTCTCTGAAAGGGAGTTAGAAGAAACAGCTTAGTCAAAACTTCGTTAGTAGCCAGAACCAGGGAAAACAAAGTGTCCCCATGAAGGCGATTTTGTCCAGTCCTCGGCACTTGTGATAAATTTAGGAATCACTGGCAAAATTAGTCTGCTGGCAAGTAGATTAGTAGAGGGTGAGCACCAGTAGGTTCTGCTGGCTTTTTTTCCCCTTATTCTTAACACAACACTTAAAAGACCAAGAGATGTGCAACGGGTTTGGGGTTATTTTGGTGATCATTGTTATCTATTGGTCTTTTTTCACATCTTAGCAGAACAGACTGTCCAGATCCTAATTGGTTTGGACTGCACTTTGTCCTTCAGTCTGGGGGTAACTGTAAGTGATGGGTTCTCCACTGCAGAGCTGCCCTGTTGCCAATACCCAGGCAGGTCCATCGTGAGAGCTGAGCAGGGACACAGCTCGGATCCACGCTGGTAATAGTTTTCTCCTCACTAACAGTCTTCAGGGAACTTGCTCTTTTCCAAACAGCACACTGGTCTTTGATTTTGCAGATCACCTTCCTAACAAAAAGCCTAAATATATGAACTTTTGATTAAAGAGAAGTCCTACTTGCTGTTGCTTTGGAGTGGTTTATCAGAGCTGTGGTTTTTGCTGCACATTAGGCAGAACTGGGAACAGTCACGCTCAGATCACAGCGAAGCTTGTCTGAACACTCATCATCCTCCTCCTTTTCCTCTGCTCTCACCAGAAGAATTGTGATACAAACTGAGAAATCCATTCTTCTGTTATTTGCATCAATGGTTTGTATGTTAATTAAACATTGCAGAAACTTTTTTACTTTTCTCCTATAACATACAGAAAACATATGGAAAAAAAAATATACTTTTTTTAGAAATCCAGGAATTAATTGTCCCAAGAATTGACTTTCTTCTCTGAAAGGGAAAATAGAAGATCAATTTGTCTCACTGACTAAGATTCCCTTGCTTTCTAGTGCTGCAGCTGTCATGATATGCACGCCTGCTTTTGCAGAATGACACGAACATGAAACTCAGTACAATTACAGTTGTCATTTTCTCCCCACTCAGAGACACCTGGACTACAAGTTTTTCTTCAAGTACTTAATCCCCAGAATAATACACAAACACCATGCTAAATGCCTTGTTTTCCATAGCTAACACTCTTTCCCCAGCTGTATAAGAATCGGTTCACCCTTCCTCAGCATTATGAAATGAGCAGATAGGGAAAAGCAGTAGCTGGAAACAGAAACAGACGTAAAGTCCATGCTGTTGTTGTTATCCCAACTTCACAGCATAGGTGGAACAGCTTCTCAGCTGAAATAAAAGCAAAGACTGTTCCATACTCTAGAGTCCTTTCTAAGTGCAGTGAAGTCAGTTTTCATTACCTTTTCTGGTCCCCATGTATAGAGCACATTCTCGGTTACTTCCTCTTAATGTAAGTTGAGGTGACAGCTTTAAGAGACCAAATCTGATTTTCAGATGGTTTGAACTGGTTCAACTCTGACCCCAGTGGGGTTAGCAGTCTTATGCTTACTGAAGGTGAGCTCTGCTCAGGTAGGAAATACCTCCTGGGTGATGTTAACTATTTTTTTCTTTTTGCTTTGAAACACTTCTGTGTCCCTTTCCGCAGTTAAAATCCATGTTCTTTAGATGCTCTCCTACTCAGCACAATGCACAGCACAGGCAGGGGCAGGAAGAAGAAGAGGAAAATCCTGGGGAAAGCTCACAGAGAAGTCCCCAAGCTTGTATGGGTAGGGACTCCTTGATGAAGCCCATCACCATGGGGCAACAATGAGCTCGCATTGTATCCCAGGGCCCTCTTGGACTCCCAGGGCAGCACAGCTCCCAGGGCTGCCTGGAGGGAGGAAGGCTGCAACAATGTTCTTTCCTTCCCCAAACTGGGAGGCCAGCTATGCTTCACCCCTTGGTGTCTGTGACACACCCTGTGCCTCAGCTGATGTAATCAACACTGTCAACAGCAAGGAGGAGGAGGGAGAGGGAAAGAACAGCAATTTTGGCCTCTATTTACATGTCAGGAACAAAAGTTTCCATTCTGATTTCATCAGCAAGATTAGGTTAGGTCTGTTCCTTGCATGGGCAGCTGGTGAATGCCTCACCTGCAAGTTACCTTCCTTGGTTTAACACTTCAAAATATCCCTTTGAGCATGTGTTCTGCATTACTCTTTTTTCTTTTTCCCAAGCAGAAGTTTTGTCTGTAAAACATTGATTTAGCAAATCAGGAAGTTACATCTAGATTTCTCCATAAAAATAAAGCTTTCATTTTAAACTTGGGCTTGGGGACTCAAAATGTTAATGCTGCGTTTTACTGTCTTTATTTATGATCAAAAGTTATCGCACATCATGGTTTTAAAGGTGAGTTTGTGGAGCTAGCTCCCTCTGGGATATCCATTTTAATTCATGGTTATTTATTCTTTCCTTTCTCTCTGTACTGACTGCTTTTTTTCCTAAAGGAATGCATGTCATTACTCTGAGGCAGCCATACCTACTGTACAGCTATTCGCTCATAAGTCTACAATCCACTGCCGAGTCATTTCAGAGACCAAGAAGAAAAACGTTGGTTCCATGAATTTTGGCAGTGCACACTCTTTTAGAGATTGACTAAAACAGGTTCCTAAAACAAGCTGAAAAGAAACACTGCCTTGATCACAGATTCATATTACACAATTTTGGTCAAACACTTGCAATGAACCTGGAGTCCCCATTCGCACAGTTGAGAGTTGCAAAATTCAATCCTAAAACTTCTGTAATTGGGTAGGGAGGCTGTGGTTGTATCACAAGGTAGTTTCACTAGTGACTGCCCTTCAGACTGCCTAAACCATTCTCAATGTCTTAATGACCACTGGCAAATTTTTAAACTATGGTGATGTCTGATGTGCAGGGCTTTTTTCTTTAGCTATGGAAGGATAAAAAGTAGGATGTAAACTTTTTTAATATATTTGAATACAGAAAGAAGTTTCCCTGGTTCAGGAAACTGCCCTTTCTCTTGTTTACAGTAACATGAAAATAGTATTTGGGGAACAAAATCCACCAAGACCTGACATGAGTGCAATGAGCATTTTAGCTAATATCTGTTTATGACACATGGTACTAGGAGTTTGGCTTATCTGATCAAAGTACAGAACATTATTAAGGGACAGAAACTCATCTTTCCAATCAAAACAATTGGTAACTTAATTTTGAAGTAAAAAATACCTATAATAAAATGTTGATAAATGTTTTGTGTGCCAAAACCATTCATTCAATTTTTAAAATCAATAGTTTTGCAGAATTTGTTACTGAAAAAAAGAGAAAGCAGTGAGATATGTCTGTGGCTCCCCACATATATCCAGTAATTAAATTAGTGACTAACAAATTCCAATTAGGAACAAAACTACTGTCACTAAAGGGGAGCTCTCATGTGGTTGGATTTGATGATCGTAAGGGTCTTTTCCAACCTCAATGATTCTGTGATTGTAGGATTATTTTTTAACATAATTGTGTCCTATAATAACAGGGCATTTGACCTCATAAAGACCAAAATTTTAAGTCAGCTTCTAAGAGATGAGTGATTCAGCTGATATTTCAATGCTGTATAAACCAGCACATGCTATTAAAATAACATCCAACCTTACATACATGTACTGTGAAGACTTTTAGCACTGTGACATTAACTATGTGTTTGCTATTCATCAACAGTGAATATATGCTGTTTCATTTCTATATGTGTATTGAAAAAAACTATTTCTTGACAAAACAATTTCTTCTGCAGCTGTAGAAGTATGAAGAGATAGAGCTAGTGTATTCTTGGAACAAGGAGAAATAGGACTGAATACATCTCAGAAGAGTACAGTCGACTTTCAGCAACTATACTACCGTTAACAGAGATGTTATTCTCTATAATTTATAGAGCAGTTTGCATTTCTGCTAGATTGAATCATAGTTATAAATGGAGAACAGACTATAAAGTTACGAGTGTACAACACAACCTTTAGTATAGCAATAGATAAGGATTTATTTGTGTTAATAGGGCTAAAGTTATAGAAAGAGATGAAATGGCTGCTTTTCAGCTGTCAGGCTTGGCAGAATGAAAGTCACGATTCATGTTCAAGGTGAGAGTTTTGCAATTCACAGGAATCATAGAATAACAGACTGGTTTGGGTTGGAAGGGACCCTGAAGACCATCTAGTTCCAACCCCTCAGCCATAGGCAGGGATACCTCCAATAGACCAGGTTGCCTAAAACCCCATCCAAACTGGATACTGCCAAGGAGGGGGCAGACACAGCTTCTCTGGGCAGCCTGGGCCAGGCCCTCACCTCCCTCACAGGGAAGAATCTCTTTCTAATGTCTAATCCAAACTTCAGCTAAAGTAATTACATCTTGTCTTACCACTACCTGCTGCTGTAAAAAGTCCCTCCCCAGATTTCCTGTAAGCCCCTCCAGGGATGGGAGGCTGCAATATGGCCTCCCTGGAGCCTGATCTTCTCCGGACTAAACAAGCTCAGCTCTCTCAGCCTGTCTTCAGAGGCAAGGTGCTCCAGCCCTCAGATCATCTCTGTGTCTCCACTCCAGACTCACTCTAACATCTCCATGTCTTTCTCGTACTGGTGACGCCAGATCACAGTAGTCCAGGTGGGGTCTTATGAGACCACAGTAGGGAGTGAAAATCCCCTCCTTTGACCTGCTGGTCATACTTCTTTTGATGCAGCCCAGGATATGGTTGGTTTTCTGGGCTGCAAGCACACATTGTCAGCTCATGTTAATCCATCGTCCATCTCTTCAAGACTGCTCTCAAGCCATTCTTCATCTAGCTTGTAAGTGTGCTTGGGATTGCCCTGACCCATGTGCAGGACCTTGCACTCAGCCTTGTTGAATTTCACGTGGTTCACAAGGGCCCACCTCTCAAGCCTGCCAAGTCCCTCTGGGTGGCATCCCTTCCCTCCAGCATGTCAACCAGACCACACAACTTTGTGTTCTCAACAGACTTGCTGAGAGTGATTCCTACTTTATTTAGCAAAGCAAATATGTTATATTTCAGTGGAAGCAGTTATAGCCTTCGATCAGGTATTGAAAAACGTGCTATTTGCATCAATGTTTTATGGTAAGAACACAGACAGTATTGCTCATAACTGAGCCACAGACAGACTACAGCAGGAAAACCTGGGTGCCCAGAAGAGTAGTGGGAAAGTTATGATGCCATTACCTGTCATGAACTCTCTTCAGATGGGTGTTTACAATTTTTACAGAGCCAAATTCAAGGGATTGGCCTGAAGGACACCAAGAGACTTTGAAAATTACTTCAGAACAGAAACTTGTGGGTTTTATATGGGAATTTTCTTTGTAATTTGAAGCTTGATGCTATCAGTAAGCTGTCAGATGGACTCTGAGCAAAGACAGTTTTATTGCAAATATTCTTATCAAGGGGAAAAGGAAAGAGTCACCCTTGCATGTTTGATTTATAATTAACAGGAATAAAACTCTAGTCACAAATGTAGCTGCCACATCTAAGCATGGTATAAATATTTTATGCAGTGCTTCACAGTTGCATATAATGTGCACTGTAAAATTTGAGTATTATACTAAATGAAGTTATTAAACCTTTAAACAAGAAATTCTGGACTCTTGCATTTATGGAAATGCTGGTGTGTTTGAACAATGATTCCATAACTACAGCATGTAATAAAAATTACTTATCTCTCTGCAGAATGTGCAGAAATATAAACGTCTCATAAAGTTACTAGATATTAAAAAGCTGAAGGTTGAAAGGACTTTAGATAAATTTTACTCTTTCAGTTCTGCTCTCAAATATGTTAAAAAAGATATTTCTTTTTTTAAGGTGTAAGATATTCTTTAAGAGTGACATCACCTAGGTTATTCTGACATCAGACTGTAGATTTAGGGCCTCATCTGTACCATTTACAGGCAGCTCTTCTTCAACTTGCCTATGGAAACAGAACTGTCAGAGATGTCATTATTTGCATTTCTGTTGGTGGCTTGTCTGAGCAGGATGCAGATTTGAAGGACCAGATATCAAAGGACATGTTAGCTGTAAATGTGAGGAAAGATTCTGGGAACCTGGATCTCTCCTTTGACGCTGGCAGAGAGCCTCTAATGCAGGATGCCCGCTAGTGTGGCGTGTTCCCAAGTCACAGGATCTCACTGTGCTCAGAGGAAGCTTTGGGTGCTGGTCTCCAGAGGCATAAGTTCTATGTGCAACATCAGCCATCCCTCCTGAAAGTACCAGTCCTGCTGTGCAATCTGTGTGTCTGGCAGATGGCATATGCGATTAGTATTGATTAGTCAAGAGTCTGAGGGATATATGCCTGGGAGTAGAGCAGAAGAGAGCAGTCAGACATCTGCCAGCAAATACTGCAGAGAGGATCTACCCATGCCCTTAGCGTGGCCGTCTCAAAAGTTACAGTGTCTTACATTATTGGTAATTAGAGGCTCTGCCTAAAAGGCCATTAAGTGCTCAACTACCCGTTTCTTCTCCCTTCCTTCTTTCTTCCCAGGACTGAATAAGTGCGGCTGCAAAACATTTTATACAGAAGATGATTGCAGCCAATAACAATGTGGAAGGTGGCATTTTTAGAAACACCGAAGGCCATTCAATTATTACTGTATATAGTGTGTATGTAGAAAATATAATTGTATATAGCGTATATACAATATGTTAATGTATATAGTCTATCAAGTAGAGGATCCTGATGGAGTTCTTTTTAATGACGCTCAGAGACAGGAAGACAAATAGTGAAACCCAATGTGTAAACAGACCTGCCAGAAAAGGTAGGCAAATGGGGGAGCAGAAGAGACAGAAAAGTTTAAGAACAGTAAATATATTTCTTAGCTTGGAGATATATAACATTTTTTTTTCCTTTTTGCCCCTCTCCTGCTCAGAGTTAAATAGCAAATGATTTTGTTTTGCTGTGAGGATGGTTGGTTTCTAATCTGAAAAAGCTCGTCTTTCACAATAGTGTTGTGTAAATATAGATCAACTCTTACAGGAATCCCTTTGCCCTTCATAATAATTTCATGACTATTCTGGTCCAACTGAAAATTTCAGGGTGGGAAAGGGGGACTGGAAGCCTGTGTCTGCCTTGCAGGATTTCTCTCAGTCCCAGTAAAGACATTGTAGGAGATCTGTGTCGCTGAACTGTGCTGAAGTTCATATCTTTTCCCTCTTTTGTGTAACAGACCTCAGAAGAACGAGCAGTATCAAGCGGTATTTTGTCCTGTCTACACAGAAATATTGCCATGTTATATGACCCTCCCAGCAGGAGAATTTGGATAAATAAATACCAAATCAGTTCAGGACAGTGTTGAGTGTACCCCTCTAGAAATGCCATGGTTGGGGGGGGTCACACCAGGACTAGCATAACCAGCCCTGCCGAATGGGGAGCAGGGCTGGAGGCAGCACTGCAGGCAGCTGCTCTGAAGGCCAGGAGAGTATTTTGAAACTTTGGGTTGCTAATTCTCACTCCCTTTGGATTTCAACATTCCCACCCCATCTGTATGGACTGGGAAGTGTCCATGGAGAAGTTGGTGCTACATATGTGCAAGGGGACCTGGGTTTCTTCTCAGCATCCCTTTCACACAAGGATTTGTATTCTTTCTGGTGGGGATTTGAACACCAGAGTATTTTTCTTAACCACAGAGCATTGTAAAAACCTCAGTATTAATGAGGTCATGATTGGATCTGCTAGTAGAGGTGGAGCAAAGAGGGAAGAAGGGATGTCAGGCCTTAGGTGCATCTTTGCACCCAAAAATATGCATGTCATACTAGTTGACAACACAATCAGACAAAGAGTCATAGGTATTTATCTCCTGTGAACACTAAATTACATAGCTTTTAGCCTACAGATGTAAAATCATCAAGCAATCATGCTAATACATCTCCTGCAGTTGAGCAAACTTGCTGTTCATTAACCTGTGTGCATTCATGGAAAGTCTGTGACATTTTATGGGGAAAGCATTTGCAGTAAAGAGCTAAGTACCAACGCAATCCACATTTTCAAACATTGCCAGAGGAAGTTTTTTCTGGTCTTTAAACTGGAAATGGAGAAATTTCTAGGAACTTGGCTGTAACAACGTGCAAGAAAGGCGCAACCTTTCCTTAAGTGCTCTGTGAACTGTTCACATACCACCCACTCTCACTCCCACAGAGTGTCATCTAAGAAGCATCATATAAAATATGATGTTGAAAACAGATGTCTGGATCTAGACTGACCTTGAACAAGGAAAGGAAAGGGAAAAGTGTGTTTACTGCAGTAGATTGGAAAAGAAATCTGAAGGATCTTTCTTATTCCCTCAGGGGAATGCAGTTTGATGGTAGGCAGCAATACAAAAGAAATGCATTTACAATTTAAAAAAAATGGCATTCTTATTAAAAAAAAAATAAGATAAGGGAAAGGGAAAGGGAAAGGGAAAGGGAAAGGGAAAGGGAA
>VXBZ01004689.1:2881-45443 GCA_013399135.1 Heliornis fulica | reverse complement strand
TTTTTTTTTTTTTTAATGGAGGAGTACTGAGGTGAAGGAAGGATGGGAAAGGGAGAATATAACGTCCAGAAAGAGACAGGAAACAAAGAAGGGTGAAAGAAAGGAATGGATCAGGAAATTACCAAGCAGGTGCAGAGCTTCAATTTCCAGAAAATTTCTGGAACAAATACTTAGACAATTCAGATTTGTTTGAAATTTATCACAGTAAGCATCAGCACATTTGAGTTTCTTTAGAGCAAATACACCGTGTTTCATTCTGTGACAAGGTGTCAGGACTTAGGACTAAGATGCAAGTGCTATAGGTGTGCTATCATTTGACTTCCATTTGACTTCAGTGCTGCTTAACATGACATTTTCATAAGCAAGGAATTACAATACAGAATCAACTCCTACAGTATCTTGCAAAAGTGAATTAATGACAATTTCTATCATTACCTAGTTGCCAGAAGGGTCTACTCTGTCAAGAGGTTTCCACAGATTTCATACTTTGTCTCACTCTAGCCAATATGACCGTTATTGACTTTTATATAAATGGAGCATAAAGCACATTAAATTGTCATATGTTAGAGAAATAGATGTTGTGAGAAAAGATAATCATACTCCAGAAAGGTCTTTGTGATGTGTACCAGTCCTATCCTACTCAGCATGGGTAATGACTCAGCTGGAGTG
The DNA here is from genome assembly GCA_013399135.1 of Heliornis fulica. Classification (NCBI taxonomy): domain Eukaryota; kingdom Metazoa; phylum Chordata; class Aves; order Gruiformes; family Heliornithidae; genus Heliornis; species Heliornis fulica. The sequence goes on along the minus strand of VXBZ01004689.1, from coordinate 44,774 downwards.
ATGTCCTTATTGCTTTCCAAACAAGATCTGAAATGAGTGGAGAACTGGAAAGACAACAACTGCAAGAATATTCAGAGGAAAGTAGGGAACATCTCCAGGGATGGGGCATCCACCACCTCTCTGGGCAACCTGTTCCAGTGCTCCACCACTCTTACAGTAAAGAACTTTTTTCTAATATCCAATCTAAATCTCCCTCCCTCTATTCTGAAACCATTACCCCTTGTCCTGTCACAACAGGCCTACTGAACAGCCTCTCCCGATCTTTTCTTCCCCTTGAGGTACTGGAAGACCGCTATAAGGTCTCCCCGGAGCCTCCTCTTCTCCAGGCTGAACAGCCCCAACTCTCTCAGCCTGAAGTCTAGTTTAACATTAAAGAAAGCATGGAATGTGATCAGAGGAAGCTCTACTTGACCTTGAGAATAGACCTTCTGGGATGATAATGAAATATGGATAGACATGCTTTTGCCACCAGTTTGGTGAATAAGGTGGGTATAACTTGGAAGATAAAGCTAGGTGTAAAGAACAGAGCTGTCAGTGAAGCAGTGGGAAAGAGTTCCCTGGAAAGAGGTGATGCCTCTACCACTTGTAGTCTGCCACAGCATCACCAGGCTGCAAATCTGTGGTGACTATGCCTTACTGAAAAAAGAAATGAGAAAGGTGGGTGGCTCTGTAATTTCTTTCCTAAGCTGATTTTCCATGTTTTTTGTTTGTCTGTACAGAAGCTGAAATTAAATAGGTAGATGGGGCTGTGCTATTTTTTTGCCAGTCATCTTAAAGTTTCTGCTTAAGAGCTCTGCTTTGGACTCTGATGCTCACCATTTTATATCCCTGGCAAGAAAAAGGGGCCCTCTAGTGAGAGTAAGTTAATTATTTTACCCAGTTTTAGACTACTCCTGTAGTTTGACTAGAGTGCAAATGGGACTCAGCCCTTGATATAAGTGACTCCAGTTTCCAGCCATCGCTTTGTAGCTTTCGTTGTTTCACATTTTTAAATATGTTGCTTTGCAATTTGTTGTTCTATAGTTTACCATCCAGCCTCACACACACCTTTAAAGAAAATATTTTCATGCCTGAGGTTTTAGTCTAATGAAAATATCATAGACTCAGATCATGGTTTGGGTTGGAAAGGATCTCAAAGATCATCTAGTTCCAACCCCCTGCCATGGGCAGAAACATCCTCCACTTGACCAGGTTGCCCCAAGCCCCATCCAATCTGGTCTTGAACCAGTTTCAATCATTCCAGGGAGGAGGCATCCACAGCTTCTCTGGGCAACCTGTCCCAGTGTCTCACCACCTTCACAGTAAACATTTTGTAAAATGTTACCCCTTGTCATATCACTAGGATCCCTGATAAAGAGTCCTCCCCCATTTTTCTTGTAGGCTCATTTAAGCAGTGGAAGACTACTATAAGGTCTTTTCTGTGCTAAACAACCCTGACTCTTTTCATCTTTGTTGTCCTATGTACCTGAAGAAGCCCTTGTTGTTTTTTACATACCTAGACAAGTTCAGCTCCTATAGAAGACACCAAACACAAAATTTCCTTTGTTGGCTTGGTCTCTATTTTCTCCCATAAGGTCTTGACCTGTGCATTGTTGTTCTTCAAAAAACATCTCTGTGCAATCAATATTGGCTTTAACATAGAGGACAACTCCCCCGTCTCTCCTTCCTCGTCTGACCCATGAGAATAATTTATAACCATCAATCATATCACTCCAATTGTGTGATTCAACCCATCAAGTTTCTGTGATAGATCATAGTTTTCAATCTGGGCACCAGATTGGGCACTTCCAGCTCCTCCTCTTTGGAGTTTCTTGTCCTGCATGTGTTGTTACAGAGGCACTTCAGCTGGGCTGTTGTACACATTACTGTTTTAGAGGAGTTCTCCCCAGTTCCACTGAGGTAATTCACTGGTGTTTCCCTTTTGCTTTCTAATGCCTCAGCAGCCCCAGGTTCTTCTTGAGTTCTTAGAACCCTATCCCCCTCCCCCATTAAATCTAGTTTAAAGCTTCATTTCTAAGTCTGGCCAACGTGTTGCCTGGGACATTCATGGGAAAATATATCTCTGCAAGGAAGACAAAGATCATTGCTAGATCCAGATCCCACAATTACCAGGAATCCCTGGATTGAACATCCTAGCACAGCACCGCTTGTGGATCAGATAGGGGCTGTTATGGGATGCTGGAGAGAAAATGCATAGACGAAACTCATGGTGAATGATTATGAAACAATTCGCCAAAAAGGAAACTTTCTTCTATGCTCCTAACCTTGAAGTTGTGTTTGGCAGGAGTTAGTGAAGGCTGCATGACCCAACCTCTCTCACAGTGACTCAGCGTTACATTGCCTACAGTTCTTTGTAAAGCAGACATAAGGTGAAGTCTGTTTTCTTCTCTGTAGAAATAGGGACAGCAGATGGCTTGTGGAAGAAACTAAACTACATTTCAGGTCCTCCTGGGGCTTGTTTAACTCAACTTTCCACATAAATAGTGAGATTGTGTTTACTTGCCAATGAAGAAAAGTCTATTTTCAAGTTCTTTTAATTTTGGAAGATATAAATGCCAGAAAAGGTTGAGATAATGTTTAAGCAGTTTTAGTAAATGTGTAAAAATAAAATCTAAATTGTAGAGGGTAGAAAATAATTTCAGTACTTGTATTGTGAAGGCCTAAAATAAGGGCAGAGAACACATTTCATACACTTTCTGGGGTTTTACAATAACAAACCTTAGTCTGCCATATGCAGATCTGAACTGGTAATGCTCAATCAAACCTTTCATTTCAGGCTCTTGGATCAATTTTTTAGTCTTTATCTGACTGGAACATTATAAAATTAATTTGCTTTGTCATTTATAACAGTCATTTCCCAAAAAATCATCTATACAGTTTTTTCATATCTTCCTAACTGTGCACAGAGCTTGCTGAAGTGTCAGAAATTAGTCACTTCAAAATCTATTCGCAGTCGACAATTAGGAGACACGAAATAGCCTGTGATTTGCAAAGCAGGCTGGTACAAATTGCATATTTTCTCAAACAATAAACTAGGTTTATATGTATTTTTCACCTCATGACTATGTTACAAATATATCTGACACAGGAATCACACAATCACAGACTTGAAGGGGTTGGAAGGGACCTTGAGAGATCATCGAGTCCAACCCCGCTACCTGAGCAGGTTCCCTAGAGCAGGTCGCACAGGTTGGCATCCAGACAGGTCTTGAATATCTCCAGAGAAGGAGACTCCACAAACCCCCTGGGCAGCCTGTTCCAGTGCTCCGACACCCTCACTGTGAAGTTCTTTCTCACATATCAGTGCAGAACCTTCTGTGGTCCAACTTGTGCCCATTGCCCCTTGTCCTGTCCCTACAGGCCATTGAGAAGAGATTGGCCATTTCCCTTTGTCTCCCACACTTCAGATATTTATAAACATTGATGAGATTCCCTCTCAGTTTTCTCTTCTCAAGGCTGAACAGTCCCAGCTCACTCAGCCTTTCCTCATAGGGGAGATGCTCCAGGCCCTTCATCATCTTTGTGGCCTCCGCTGGACTCTCTCCGGGAGATCCCTGTCTGTTTTGTACCAGGGAGCCCAGAACTGGAGACAGAACTCCAGGTGCGGCCTGACCAGGGCAGAGTAGAGGGGGAGGATCACCTCCTTCAACCTGCTGGCTACGCTCCTCTTAATGCACCCCAGGATCTCCTTGGCCTTCTTGGCCACCAGGGAACACTGCTGGCTCATGGCCAATCTGTCATCCACCAGGACCCCCAGGTCCTTCTCCACAGAGCTCCTCTCCAGCAGGTCACCCCCCAGCCTGTACTGATACCCATGGTTGTTCCTTGCCAGGTGCAAGATCCTACACTTGCTGTTATTGAACCTCATGTGGTTCCTCACTGCCCAGCTCTCCAGCCTGTCCAGGTCTCACTGAATGGCAGCACAGCATTCCTACGTGTCCACCACTCCTCCCAGCTTTGTATCATCAGGTACTTGCTGAGGGTGGATACTATTCCCTCATCAAGGTTCTTGATGAAGATGTTAAACAAGACCGGACCCAACACTGACCGCTGGGGAACACCGCTATTCACAGGTCCCCAGCCAGACTCTTCTCCATTGATCACCACCCTCTGGGCCCAGCCCATCAGCCAGTTCTCGACCCACCTCACTGTCCATCTATCCCACACTTTCTCAGTTTTATTATCAGGATGTCATGGGATGTTAAGTTAGATTATCTTCCAAAGGGTCATTCAAAGGGATGTACAAGCAAACATCCCAAAGGAGAAGGGGATCAACCAAAGAGCCATGTCTCATATTATTTAAGAACTGTGCACATCTTTTTTCTGAAACACTGAAATTTAACTCAAAGATCTCCTTGGGATTAAAGGGGGTGTTATTGTTTCCTGTTTCTACAAGACTATATATTTTAGTGAACTTTGTAAAAAGTATCCTAATAAATATAAATATATATAGCCAGTAACATAGAAGAGAACCTAATCAAATGCCATGTAATGGTATTATTGAGCTCTGCAAGCAGATAATAAAAATAAAAATAATTTAACAACAGGGAATTCTGTGGATGATGAAGCCTGCTGTTCTGCTGCAAACAAAAGCCTTCACTGTAATATACTACCTGAGTTGAATGCCTATCCAACCTATCTTAAGGCAATAGAGAAATATCCTGAGACTGTGCTTCAGAATTGCCCTCCTCCTTGCTGGTACGGCTATGTGCCAGGGAGCACTTATTGACCTACTCAACGGCAATCTGAAGAACACTTGTATAACATCTGTCTCTAATGGAACAGCCTCAACTTAGCAAGTAATTCTCATCTATTCTAGAAGAAACCTACTGATGTCATCTCCCTGACCTGGGTTCCTGGCTCAAAGTGACAAACTTTGAGGCTGGCTTAGTGATAAACTAAGAAGACATAACTAGGTGCCAGATTTTAGTTCAGAATACAGTCCTGGTATAGCAGTATCATTAGTCAGGACACAGATTTTGAGAAATGTTTGAGTAGCTCTATTAGGCTATTAGGTCACCATCATCTTTGGCAAGTCCTGGAAAACTTTCCTAAGGTGGAAGTGCCTAAGGATTGGAGGAAGGCAAATGTCACTCCAGCCTTCAAAAAGTGCAAGAAGGAGGGCCCAGGTAACTACAGACCTCTCAGCCTCACTTCTATCCCGGGAAAGGTGATGGAACAATTTGTCCTTGGCACTATCTCCAGGCACATCAAGGATAAGAGGGTTGTTAGAAGTAGTCAGCATGGTTTTACCAAGGGGAGGTCAAGTTTGGCTGACTTAATAGCCTTTTACGAGGATATAACCAGGTGGATGGATGATAGTAGGGCAGTGGATGTGGTTTTCCTTGACCTCAGTAAGGCATTTGACACTGTCTCCCACGGCATCCTGGTGGACAAACTGAGGAAGTGTGGCCTGGAGGGTATAGTAGTGAGGTGGATTGAGAGGTGGTTGAAGGGAGGAAGCCAGAGAGCTGTCATTAATGGGACAGAGTGTGGCTGGAAGCCTGTAACTGATGAAGTCCCTCAAGGGTCAGTACTGGGACCAGTACTATTCAATATATTCATTGATGACCTGGATGAGGGAATAGAGTGCGCAGTCAGCAAGTTTGCTGATGACACAAAGCTGGGAGGGGTGGCTGACACACCAGAAGGTTGTGCTACCATTCAACAAGATTTAGACAGGCTGGAGAGCTGGACAGGGAGAAACTGAATGAGATTTAACGAGGACAAGTGTAGGGTATTGCATCTGGGGAAGAACAACCCCAGGTACCAGTATAGGTTGGGGACTGGCCTGTTGGCGAGTAGTGCAGGTGAGAGGGACCTGGGGGTCTTGGTGGACAGCAGGATGACCATGAGCCAGCAATGTGCCCTCATGGCCAAGAAAGCCAATGGCATCCTGGGTTGTATAAGAAGGGGTGTGGCTAGTAGGTCAAGAGAGGTTCTTTTCCCCCTCTACTCCGTCCTGGTAAAACCACACCTGGAGTATTCAGTTCTGGGCCCCTCAGTTCCTTGAAAGAGTCCAACACAGGACCACAAGATGATGAAGGGAAGGGAACACCTTCCTTATGAGGAAAGGCTGAGTGAGATGGGTCACTTTAGCTTGGATGAGACTGAAGGGTGATCTCATTAATGTTTATGAATATATAAAGGGCAAGTGTCAGGAGGATGGATACAGACTCTTCTCAGTGTTGGCCAGTGATAGGACAAGGGGCAATGGGTCCAAGCTGGGGCATAGGAAGTTCCATCTGAATGTAAGAAACACATTTTCACTGTGGGGGTGGTAGTGGAACAGGCTGCACAGAGAGATTTTGGAGTCTTCTACTCTGAAGACATTCAAGACCAGTCTGAACACATTCCTGTGTGATTTAATCTAGGTGATCCTGCTCGGGCAGGGGGGGTTGTACTAGATGATCTTTTGAGGTCCGTTTCAACTCCTGACATTCTGTGAGTCTATGAAACATTGCTTCTTTCTACTGCTAAATTAAATATACACCTAATGGATAGGATGAAATCCCAGAAAGAAAACATGTCTTATGGTTATTGAGAGAGACTTCATACCTCTGTTTCTGGAGAAAAAATACTTGAGAAATTATTTGGCCCCTGGGGATGTAATATCTCCCAAAGAGTAATATGGGACCTAAATAACAGCAAACACCTTTTCTGAAGAGAAAATATAACAATATTATGTTATAAATCAAAGATAAGAGTGTAAAAGAGAAAGGTGCTTTCAGTTTGAGACGGCTGAAAGGAGGGCGAGATACCAATGAAAACACTGTCTAGGAATAGATAGCAAAGCATTATGAAAAAAATACTGTGTTCAAACAGTTCTGTCTGGAAACCTAAGAAAAGTGTAAATATGAAGAAGCAGAGGAAACCTTTAGAGTGATCATTAGAGACTTTATCTGAGAAAAGCTTTAGAAGCTGAAAAAGAAATATTTTAGGAAGTGAATATATCAAAGTAAATGGTAACCTATAAAACTCTGTTAGAAATGTTTTTATCTTGAGATTTCTGCTTGAATTCTTTCCCAGATAAATCTCACCTTTCACAAGAGGTGATGGTGAGAAAATAGTTCTGCAGAAGAAGAGAGAGGAGCACAGTAGAGTGGCACTGGGGTGTGAGCTGTCTTCCATGCCAGGGAGACTGCCCGGAGCTGGGAAAGATGAGGTCTTTTGAAGCATCTAAACCCCTGTTACCACCTCCAGTGGTTATGTATAGGTTGAATCCCCAACATATTTTAACCTTCATCAGAGCTCCCATGCTTGGATCTGTTTTCAAATGTGGTGGTTTTGTGGGTTTTTTTTTACCCTCTCCTCATTCAGTCTCTAAAGGGAGTTTCAGTATAAATTTTCCAAACTGTTGGTGCAGCAGTCAGCTCTTCAGATGCTGCGCGTGAGTGGTTTCTTCAGAGCTGTCAGCAAGCTTGTAGATTTTGCACACCTGTTATTTATCATTTCTGGAGCCACAAGCTTATCATCCCCTGAGGTGAGGCTGTATACACGTATGTTTTCAGTTATGTTTAAAAATTAATATACAACTTGCTACGTACAGGCATCTCGACCTTGGAACTTTTCTTGCCTCTGTAGAACTTCTCCTTTCATTGATACGATTGTCTTTCCTCAGGAAAAGTCATCCCGGTTACCTGGGGGATAATTCCCATATGCCAGATTTATAAAGGGAGGAAAGTTAGTGAACAACCTATTTCAAGTGAGAAACAGTGAGTCACAGTGATGACAAAGAGAAATGTGATTCACGTTGTCACGTTTTCAGGTATATTTCAGTTCCTCAGTTATCATAGTCAATGATTCATTGATTCTTACAGATTTCCAAGTGCCTGTAACTTTTTGTTCTAACAGCTGCTTGGTGATGGCTGTCAGCTTTAGGAGTCTTACTTTAAATACTAGTGAAGCCTTAAAAGCACACACTTCAAGGTTTTAAAGGAAACTCAAGCCCTTGCCTTTGCAAGAAACCCCAAAACTCAAACAGAGCCACTGAGATTTTGACCTAGGTGTTTGAAGCGATCATTGGCGCTTGGGTCAGAAAGTAAATTGATCTGAGGAAACGAGGGGGAAACACTGAGCAAGAGGTGGAAATTGAACACAGAAGCTGCCTGTGAGTTAGGACAGGCAGGCATCCTAGCTTTTACAAGCAGGGCAAAAATTTGGTGGATGTGGGTACTATTCACTTTTATACTGCCCCCCGAGAATAATTTTAAATTGTTCGTTCATCATTCATGAGGCAGAAGGGGACTACACAACACCTGGCTTTCTGTTCTCATTTCCTCTTCATTTCAGGCTTTTTATGGAATGATCCCTTTGCCCTATAAACTTCCAGTGAATTTGAATGTAAAAAGAACCAGTGCAAGATTCAGCTCCCTTTGACACCCCGCTGCCAGGAATTTCCCTCTGTGCCCAGAGATTTAATAGCAGAGCTATTGCTCATGTAGCAACTACAGAAATAGCCGTCATGCCAATAGCAATCTCATTGCTAACTTTGTTTTTGTGACTATATGAATAAAGCCCTATCTTGAATCATTCACTATTTCAGTAGTAATGAGGTTGTTCCTGCTGAGTCTACAGAATATATTTCATGAAGCCTTTGACTTTCTTTTTTTTATCTTTGCATGGAATTGGTCTCTCATTCACAGTATTTAGCTATTTACAGGTCTAGTAATTTCTCTGCAAAATTATGATGTTTTCATGTATTTAAATCACAACTTCTGGTCAAAAGACATTGTCTTTTAATGTCTATTCCTGTGAACTCTTTTAGTACAGATTATCAATTTTCCTGCTACCTTCCCAACCCTGAAATTTAGTAGACATTGTGGTTTGCATTAGGGTGCTCAACTTGGAATTGGTCCCTTTTCCATATGCAGTATTCCTACCTCCTCACCTTTCCAGTCTCATGTCTTCTGAGTCTCTTCTTTCCTTTCACATAGTGCATTTGTTCCTGTACACTTTGGTGGGTTTTTTACTCTTTAATCCTCCGACATTTTCGGCCCCTTTTCCCACATTTCCCCTCCACCCACCCTAGTTTCTTAGCACACATAAATGTAAGACCCTACGGTCCAGAGGGGCTGATTCCTCCCAGTGTTCACTTGCGTGGTAAGTCATTGCAAAGCAGGAACGCATCTAATCACAGTTTTACAGCATGGTACCTCATCCTATTTTCCTCTGAGGGAAGGAAGCAATTTGAAGAGTTGTCCAAAGGCTGCACTCCTGCAGTCCCGAGGAAAGGATTAGTCGGGTGCTGGGTGAGGGCTGGGATGGTACCAAAGGGTTGAGTGTGGATGGGGCACACTCACTGTCAGGGAGGGTGCTCCTGCCACTGAACTGATAAAGTTCTCACAGTGCCTAAAAAGCACATATTAACTGAGAGGTTTAGAAAGTGATGGTTTGCTGAATTCGAAAGATTTCCAACAAGCAATATCACAAGCTCTTGTTTCTTCTCAGTCAGTCTGATCTGGGTCCAATGGCCTTTGTGTTTTGAATAGCACATCTTCAAAGCAAATCGTACTGCTCTGATTTAAGGATGATGAGAGTTTACACACGGTGGATTTTCTTAGTTTACTTCAGGAAATACTCTGTCAGGGTATTACTGGCTTTTGTATTTTGTTTCCTGTTAGAATTTATCTGATTAATTTTCTTGGGATTTCTTATGCCTTTCTCACTAAATAAAATTATATGTACTGCCCTCTGTTTTCTCCTCATGAAGGCATTATACTCTGTAATCAAATCACTCTTCAATCTTCTTTTTTAATAAGCTAACCAGATTTGAGCATTAAGCTTTTAACAGCAAGATGTTTTCTCCAGAAAACGAATAACCACTGTGGTTATGTTTAGAGCTTTCTTGAGGCTTCTGAACCCCACTATAAATGCAGTCACAAAAATTGCTTGCTGTATTTCAGTACTACCTTCACCTATGTTTCACACAGGGATAAAATTACTTCTACTTCACGGATTACAAGGTTCAANGTTTTTTTGCTAATGCATGTCACTCAGAGGTATTAATGAGGTTTTCCCCTGCTGTGAATTTTAATTCTTTTCAGAGTCTCTGCTTTCCAGGGTACAGTCCTGCATTCTGTGGGTATATCCCATCTGTTAAGAGACATTTTTTTATGTGGCTTCCCTGTCTTCATTATTATTTACCAGTTTCTCAAAGCCACTAAATCTTAGCAGAAACACTTTTTCTCTGTTCTTTGTAACTTCCATTGTTAAACAATCACAGGAGTGTAGTGGGGCCCCACACAAATCCCTCATGAAAGCTTTCCTGGACTGATGACATTCATAACATGATTTCTTTTTTCACATACTACTGAGAAGTGCTTATCAAGTAACTTGATCTACTTTGCAGCTTACAAAATGTTACACTGGTTTTGTTAGTGGGCCATAAGAGATCCATGAAGTCTCAAACCCCTATATTCCCTTTATTACTAATAACTCCAAGGCAACCAATGGTATGCTGAGGGTTCCACATAACGTTGTTCCTCCTTTTTTTCTTTCCTTCTGTCTTTTCCAAACTGATTTTTATTTCAAGCATACAGTTTTCTACAAGTTTTCAATACTGTAGCTTGATAGTGTTTTTTCTTTTTCTTCCTGAGAAGGGAGATTTTATGATAATCTTACCCATTTTATCTCTTCATATCCCTGTATGTCATTGTACATGTCACAGAAACACAGAATTGCAGAAGTTTAGGAGCTTGAAAGGACCTCAAAAGATCATCTAATCCAATCCCCATAGCAGGGCATCCTGCAGGAGCAGGATCACCTGGATTAAATCACCAAGGTATGCATCCAGATTGGTCTTGAATGTCTCTAGAGAAGGCAGAATGTCTCTCTGGGCAGCCTGTTCCAGTATTCTGTCACCCTCACAGTAAAACAGTTTTTCCTCACATTCAGATGGAACTTCCTATGCTCCAGCTTGGACCCATTGCCCCTTGTCCTATCACTGGCCATCACTGAGAAGAGCCTTGCTCCTTCTTCCTGACACTTGCCCTTTACATATTTATAAACATTAATGAGATCACCCCTCAGTCTCCTCCAAGCTAGAGACCCAGCTCACTCAGCCTGTCCTCATGAGGAAGGTGTTCGATTCCTTTCATAATCACTTGATTAAATGTGTGATTTTTTCCTAAGTTTATTGTTAATAGTCCCTTCCTTCAATCTCTTACATGCCTAAGAGGCTTCTTTCCTGAGTAAAATGGTCCCTTGTTCAGAAAAGCCAAGTCACACATACGCTACTAAGAACTTTTCCTATATCCTCTTCCCTTGGCCATGAGCTGAGCATGAGCAGAGGGGCAGCCACCTGGCCTTTTTTCCAAAGCTCTCACCCAAAGCCTATTATATCTCACATAGTCCTTCATGACACCCTGTCTTTGGTTCAGATGACAATATGTGGAGGCTTGTTATTTACCTTTATTTTCTCATCCAAGCCTGACAGAAAATTTCAGATTTCCATACCAGAGAATAAACCTTGTCACCATCCTGGGATCATGTTCCTTGACTGCATGGAATTCATAAATTGAATAAGTTCATATTTTATAATCTCACAATATCTGGAAGCACATTACAGGAGCTTCTTATATACTGAGAGGATTTCTATAATTTTATTTTTTTTTTCATTATATAGAAAGAAAAAGAATCAACATAAAGCATTGCACAAACAGTGATGTAGAGAGACTCGTGTACAATTGAAACCAGGTTTGGAAAGAAAGCAGCAGACAGCTGTGCCTAGTTGGGGTTGTCAACCCCACATAAAATATACTCTACATTTATTTATCATTCATGTCTTTCTTCCAAACAATTCATTTCCTCTTGTTAATGCAAAGTTTTGAAGAATCTTGAAATAATGAAATAGAAAAACCTGGGTGCTAACTTGTTTTATGTTTCCAAAGAGGGAATGTATCCCAAATTCTTGCTTAGTATCAATTATATTAAATCAATTATATTAAAGGAAGAGGACTGCAAAAAGAGGATGAATTGTTCTGTATTTAAGATCTATGTGTTTGCATTTTATACTTGCAATCAACAGTATTTTATTTTTTTTTAAACAGGAACACAGCTTCTGCTTTCTTTTTTTCTGCAGGAGAGTAATTTCAGAAATGCTAATATAATTTTATCCCTGTCATGTTTTTCAGTGTTTCTAGAATATACAAAAACATATGCTCTCACTTAGGTACTTCTTGGATTTGAAATGTTTTCATGGAAATTAGTGCACGATGCCTTGTTGAGACATGATATGCAAATTTTACCTTTTTTTTTAATTTTCTAAATAATTTCAGCCAGCTTAAATCACTAGAAGGACTTGAAATAAGTTCTTTCTTACCAAAATCAGAAGAAATGTTGCTATTCATTTCAATGGGGCTACAACATTTGGTGGTCTTCTACCAAGTGGTTACACTTTTAAAGGCACATGGGAATATCAACAAAAACAAAATGACTGATAGGCCACTCTTTGTATTTTAAAATATTTTCCTATCTCTTCAATCAAAGCCAGGCTGACACTTTCTTCAGTTCATTGTAGGTGGATTTGTTTGGGCATCTCTTCATTATAAGATACTTTCTTGAGATGTCAAAATAAATGTTATTCATGAAATCATTTAAGCTCTAGGAACCTCATTCTGTTTGGAAAAGATGTGATGTAAATTGACCTTTTTTAAAAACACTTGCTGTCTCAGAAGAACTCCTTGTATAAATATTTAAACCAAGAACATTCTTTATTTCTACATTTTGACATGAGTTTCCAGGTGGTGGATCTATTTATATTTTAGTTTGCCTTAATTTATTTTATTGATTTGTTTGTTGATTAAATTCCATATGAAAAATTCAAGGAAGTGCAGAAAATAATAGTAAATATCAATTTTGTATCTTCTCGGATGAGCCAATTCAACAGAATTGCTAAGAAACCATCCGTCCATTTTCTCCATACCAAGCAATAATTTCTTTTAAATTTTATGCTACACATGAATAAATTACATTAAAGTTCCATAAAAGAATCTATACCTTCCAAAAAAAAAAAAAAAGGGAGAAAAAGGACTGGAAGTTCTAGATCAATTGTGAAAGGCATAAAGGGAAATATACTTTAACTTTACATCACAAATGATCTGGTACTAAAGCTCAGCAGCAAAACAGCTAACTCATATAAATTGGATCTCTGAATTTTAATTCAGTTCTGATCCTGAAATACTTTCCTGTCAACAGTGTTAATTTCCAAGGGATGTTGAATCGTTTATTCCTAGAAGCTACCAAGACGATCAGACACTAAAATAAGAAAACCCAAAATGAACTTTTCAAAGTCATTCTTTAAGAGGGGAATGTGCAGAGATTCAGGACTTCAGAGATTCAGTTGCATAACATACAACTTTTAAATAGAATAAATAAATAGCCTCTGAAAGTAGAGCAAACAAAATGCAAAATACTGTGTCGTCTAAGGAAGATAAACGTATGACCCAGCCATCCTGGTTTCTATACACTTTTCTCATTGTCCTTAGGTAAGTCTGCAGCAAGATCATATTAATGAGATGCAACCTTAATACAATTATTTCACCTTCCAAACATAGTAGAGGTTTTTCAAAGCCACAACACATAGAATCCAGAACATATGTGTAAACTAATACATTTGGGAAATATCAGGATGCTTAAGATCCTGATAAATTGATTTCAGGGAAAACGAGCAGAAAAGGCCGTGCATGCAGCTATTTAGATCTGAACTGACTTTGTGTTCAGAGCCTGCCCCATTCATCTGTCTCAAAAGGAGTTTCAGACCTCAGACACAGTGGTTTGAAGCAAGAGCTAATTACCTTGTCATCAGAACTTGGTCATCTATGGCTTTGTGCCCTCATCCCAAAGGTACAGTTGTCAAAGGTACATAACCAAGCTCAATATGTTAGGCAGATTTTTTTTTTTCGCTCTTAACCTTCATGAAAGTGTCGAACAGTTAAGAATATTTTAACATGGAAAAATTTACCTCCTAGATTATTGTGTACATCTGATGGCAAAAAGATTTGAAAGGTGCTAGTTATTGCCTGTCTTAGTCTTAGGGTTATGGCAAAAAACAGTGTCCCACAAGACCAGTAGATTGAAAATATCCCTTATATTTTTCTTGATTCAGATTTTTAAAAAAAATTAATAATTCTTCTAATTATTTTTCTGTATGAAATGCTAATATATGATCTTGCATGCCTTAACCCTATATTTACAAGTTCAAAACTGGATAAATTTAAGATCACCTTCCAAGTTACTATCTTGGAGGTAAATCCATCCTTATTTATACATGTCACCATTAGTTCAGGTGTAATTATTCCTAAGAGTAAAACAAAGAAGAGCTTCATACCCTTTCAGTGCCTGGAGAAAGTAAAATGGACCTTACTGTATGACAGTCATATAACTCAGCTATGAAATTAGTTCATTAATGAACAGTGTCTTCTTAAGACTACTGTGTTTACTAAATACTTGCATTAACTGAAAAAATGCCAAATTTTTTTATATGGTTTGTCGACAATAATGAAAATCTGCAGCATTCACAACTGGTTGTAGCATATATTTTTTCTCACATTAATGTAAAATATATATTCAATTATTGGACTGAATTGGATTATTAGAACTAGTGGGTCATGAGACACAATTGTTTTTGATGGAATACATGTTACAAAAATAATATAAAATAATTCTCCAGATCAGTTCTTTTCCTCAAAGATCTTGAACTGTTCTTTAAAATTGACACTTTTTTCTGAAAAAGAATTTTGCCACGTGAGCCAGAGGTATTTCTGTCTTTTGTTCTTTTGGCAAAGACAAAAACTGCAAAACACAATGGGTTATAGCTTTTAAAAGTAATATTTCTCTTTGTGTTGTCTTTGTGTGAAGGCCAGCATGATGAGGAGCTTCCTGTATTATACGAATAAAGCATGTGTCCAAGGCTGAAATATGATTACATTCAGCCAAGGCTTTTTTGTATGCTTTTGTAAAAGTTGGGGTTTTTTTTCAATCATTATTCTACTATCTTGTCATTGACCACTTGCACTTGAACTTTTTAAGTTGTATGGGGAATTTTATCTCATCCTGTTCTCTCTACATTTGTCTTCTAAATATTTATAGTAAAACTGAGTTAAATAAACAGAATTGCTCCTGATCTCCAGGATATTTAAAGCGTTTGAGGGATTTTTCATCTCTCCTTTCTTCTTGCTGGACTGAATGATGATGGTGGGATTTTCAGGCTGCATTGAAGTGGTTGCAGCAGTTGTGTAGGTTTTTGAGATTGTCCTCCAAAACAACAACAAAAAAAGGCCCATTGGTAAATTGTGCTCATCTTGTTTAACTAGCCATTATCATTATCTATAAAGTCCTCCTTTGAAAAAATAATTTGATAATCCATCAAAGAACTGGATGTGAAAATTACTCTTCAGCAAGATGACAGATAGGTTGAAGCTGCTAATTGACCTGTACTGTATGTACTCCTGTATTTTCTTAATGAAGCTGCTAATTGTCGGTATGATATTTGCATTTAAAAGCCAGACAGTATTTTAGAAAACTTTTTTGTTTGTTTAAGGATTTTTCTTTACTTTCTTGCCTTCCCTGGGCATTTCAAACACTGAAATGTGGTACGTAAAGCAGAGATATGATGTTGAATGTTTAGACTCTATAGGCAGTTCGGCACTGTGCACAAGTGGAATCTGTGTCTCCTCCAGCCTGCACTGTATAGAACTTATGAGCAGCTCTTAGATCCTGTGAGATGATGTGTACTTGGTTCTTAACCAAAACTGGTCAGTAGGCAGGCAGTGGTTTGCCCTGTACATCATGAATGTGCTACCACCACCGCTGGTGTGACCCATTGCTTGGATAAGTTCAGTCTGTGGATGAAAAGAAACCAAGTACTTAAAATGAAGCTGAAGCATATGAGGGAATTAAAAGAGTGCCTTCTGAGGAAGTCGTGGCCATAACACCATCTCTCTGTGCACATAGAGAGTCCATACATCAGTCAACTCAGCACATAGTTTCAAGAGTTTTCACAGTGTCTATCTTGCCCCATTGAAGAGGAACCTGTGAATAGGGGCCTGCTAATTTTGGTTGTGCAAAGACTGTCCATCAAGGACCTTGTAAACACTTCTTAATAAGACTGCAATGTTGCAGGGTACCTGCTAGACATCCCCAAAAGTCCCCAGCCCACTTATCATGTGAGAGGAACTTTTTCTTAACAACAATATTTTTGCATCTAACTGGAAACTAGTTTCTGTACTGCACACATCATTTATTCTGGAGAGGGGATGAGGAAATGATTCACACAAGTCAGAGATTAGTTAAAACACTCTAGAAAGTATTTGAACACAGGGCGAAGAGGGCAGTAAAACAACTTTTACAGAATAAAGGACAACTTGTATTGCAGATAACATAACCCAAAATACTTTTGTGTCCTCAGGATTTAAGTCATGAACTGCAGCAATGATACAGACACATAAATTCTGAGTAGCTTGACAGACCCAGAGCACAAGTGCTCATAAGAAGTACAGTTGCTCCATCTGCTACTCCCCTGGCATAGGCCAGTCTCCTTGCTTTCACATCAGTGTGGTGTGAGAAACGCTCCCACTCACAGCAGCTATATAATACACATGCCAGAACTGTTTGCCTGTGACTGCTACTCTTTTCTTTGTTGCTTTGCTCAGCGTCATTTCAATTCCCCCTCCACTTCCTACTGTCTCATCTAACTGGTACTACCTTCACTCTGGAAAATCTTTGAATAGAAGAACTCTTTGCCGAGGTCCTCTTGTGTCTTTCTTCCCTGTCAGCCCTTGCTTTCAGTAAGGACTAGGTCATTTATGGAATTTTGTGTGCCGATGGGCAGCTCTACATCAAAAAACATCTAGAGTCTGTAGGATCCTTCAATTGCTCTTGTCCCAAATACTGCTGTTCTAGCAGTCCTGGAGTGGGAGTTGTGATGCTTACCAAATCTGTCTCACCCTCACAAAACACGATATTCAGGCTTGCCTTTTCTGTAAATTGTGCAATCCAATTGATGTATTCAGAGTGTGTGGAAATTCAAGCCTTTCAAATATAGCTCTGCCCATAATTGTAGCAGAACTCTTCCTGTTGAGAAGGATCAAGTATTACAAGTTGATGCACATTTTAGTTGCATAGACATCTTTGCTGAGTCCTCATCCTGTTATTCAACCAAAGCCATTCTGATTTCACTGGCTCATTTTTTGCTATTCAAGAAAGCAAAATTTCAATGAAAATTTCTTGCTATTCATTGCCAGTCAAGAAAGCAAAATATAAAAGAAATAAAATAAAATAAAAAAGAACATAATACTTATTTCCCCTGAAGCAGGAAGGTGCTTATTTTATACTGTTTCTTATCCTGCTTAGGTTTAGTTTATTCTTAAGCCTAGTTTGAGAATTGTTTTTAAGAACACATTTGCATGAAATAAATGATTCATATGAAATTGCTATTGCTACTCTTTAGGATTATTGTCTCAAATTCTTAGTGTTTCCAGGTTGTAAGAATAGAATTTAGAAATATGACTTTATGTCCTGGTATCTTTTTTCTTGAAGAGAAGGATAACTATAGAATGACAGATGATGTAGTAGAAATTAGTTTTCAAGGTGGTCACTTGGACACAGTTTGATAGCCAATGTTGAGAAGCAGGCCCTGCTAGGGCATATTCTCTCTTTTGAAAGCATATACTTTAAATGTATCAGGTACATCACACTTTTAAAGTGCCTACTTCTGTCATTGAACTTAGGCCCAAATGTTTGGTCAAAAGAATACCTTCAAGTCCATTTAAGAAACCAGCTCTTCCTGAACTCTTAGTGACTTGTCCGCTAGCTAATCCCATTCTCAGCCTTTTAAAATAAAATAAAACTGTGTCTTTTTTTCTCTCCTTTTCTGTGACACACCCTAGCTGGAAAATCTCTGTCCTCTGTGCAGGGCAGTTTGACTATTCACAGTACCCCTCAAAACTTTTGCTGCTGTCTATCCCATCCAATCCTTTAGTCATTCTTTTAGGGAGTCTTCTTCAAACAATCTCCAGTTTTTCAGTATTTATCTCACATGTGGGTACACATTGTCAGCCAGTTTCCTTTAGTTTTACCATCTCACTAAGTATAAAGTTAATATTTATTTTTGATGCTACCTGACCACTCTTGTCCCAGCACCTCATGCAGGTGCTAGTGCTAGGCTGACTGGTTAAACTTCCTGGTATCAGTGATCAATGTTTCAAACAAGTCTTTTACAATAAATGCCCTCAATAATTTGGATAGAGTGAGCAGTATAGTGAACATTGTGTGGCATGCTCTTCATTTTTATCATTTTGGTATTTCAAATTCTGTTGTTAGCATTTTTTTTCTTCTTAGTATAGTATATTTTCAGTATGAACCAATGTTTATCTTGTACAGCATGGCTATTAGAGAGCAGAATTAACATGCCTGAGTGAGTGAGTGAGTATGGTGGCAGGGTTTAATTGTTCACTCAAGGCCCTTTTTTAACTAGCTTAAATATTGTATCTGCTCAGTCTACAGAAATATCTTTGGGACCCAGATGTATGTATGTTTCACTACCTGCATTGTACTCTCTTGCACAGATGCTTTCTGACAGAAATATTTTGCAGCTTTTCCAGTATTTACAGATTAGTCTGTGATTTTATGATGGCCTTTAGTCAACAGGAGTGGAGCCTGTCTCACCTAACCTTGGCCATGCATTCCCAGCTCTCCTTTTTGGCCATCTCTACTATGCATTCTGATGCTCAATGAACTGGTTCACTGAAAACCAGCCCAAATATAAGAAAATGTGATGTGTTTCTGACTGGACTAGTTGCATGATTCATTCATATCATACAGGCATTGGCAAAGGACTGGTGATAGGAACCTGTGGCTGGAGATAATCAGAAGAGAGACAAGAATCTCTCTGACATTGTGTCAGCCAGCCTGTTGTGTGACTTCAATAGGAGCTGGGACCTAGTATTTTCCTCATCTCTACTTGCTGCACTGATCTTATCTTGCTTTCACTCTCTGACCATCTTTCTTAAATAACTATATTTACTATTTCCCTGGACTTCCACTACTTCAGTTCTTACTGTTTGATTGCCCTTCATGAAGAGGCCAAGGAGACAGACCTGAGTTGTGGGTCTAGCCCGAGCACTGCAGCTTTTTCCTGACCTTTTCGTAATGGATTATAAGCAAGCTGGTAAAAACGCTAGTCCAAAGTCTGCTACCTTTACTGGTACCTAACATAAAACCTGTACATATATCCCTCCTGACGGCTGCACTTTAGGGATTAGAGTTCTCTTGAATCACTTTGCTGTTTCGCTAGGGAGAAAGCCAGAGGCTGAGGAGCAGTTTCAGTAAAGGCCAGGGGCAAATCCAGCACTGCAAGGAGCTCCTTCTTTCCTGGTTTCTTATGCAGACAAAATGCACTTTCGCTCAGTCTGTGTGTATGTGCTTGTCCTTCCAGGGACTTGGTGACATTTGAATCCATTGTCCAACATCAGCCAAGTTCAGAAAGGTCTGAAGTTCTCAAAGAGAGCATCAAAATTCCCATGTGACTCATAAAGGGAAAAGAATAACCCTGCAATGAGGAAAAGTCAGTGCCAGTTAGGGAAAGGTTCTCTCCCATGGAACACACATGCTGCTAAATACCAGAGGAACTTTAGAGGACAAAACCCGAGTAAACAGCACAAAACCCAAAGAATCTGTACTCCTTTAGAAATCAACATCAGTTGGTTAGCTAAGATATACTGAAAATCAGACAGCCATTGCCTCTAGAGCCCAATGAACTATTCATTATATATCAAGATAGCTTAATCTGCATTTGTATTTCTTGCCTTTTCTTTGGGTAAGTAGATTATCCACATGTTCTTCTGCCTTTCAAAAACTTCTCAGTGACTGTGTAGACCTAATGTTATCACAGAAGTTTATTCATTCCTCTTGCATCAGTATTCATCAACGATATATAGTCAGTCTGAGGTTGGCAGTGACTCAAGGGCAAGCAGTCATTTTTCTAATCAATGCACCTTCAAAAAAGTCATTTACTCTCCAAGTCTAGACATATAGCAGAAACCCACTTTGCTTTGCTCTACTTAATATCCAATCTATTCTCTAGAAAGCAGAGAGCAACTTGAATTTCCGTTGCCTCACGCAGATTTGGCAGGGTGCCATATGGATTGTTAAGCTTATCAAACGATGTCTCTGGAGCTCTATATAAATACCCTCCAAAGCCTTTGAATGGCAGAGTAGATTGGCTTACACTCGACCAAATAGTGTCATTCCTCTTCACGATTCATTCTGAGTACTGAGAATGCTTTCTTTTAACTTCCACAAGCACCTTTCACCTATTGTTCTGAGTATTATCCACCATTCATTTGAGTCAGGTTGTTCTTTTATCACAACGCTCTCTGAACATGTCCCAGTCTTGTATCAGCCTCTGTTTATATGATCAGACTGTTGTCAGTGAGCTCTGTGAAGACTGACACGGACCTGTTTTGTAAGGATGACATCCTAGTTCAAAAATCACTTCAATAATGCTTGCAAAGCTCTACACAGTTTAATGTTCAAACTTACAACACAAATGAGGCTTTTCTGCAGGTATCAGCAGTACTGGATGTGACATGTAAATTCTCTCTTCTTGCCACTAACACTCCTTCACCTATTCTTGGCAATGGGGTCACCTATCACCCTCAGAACATGCTTTCACTGTGTAAGATATCTCCACTTTGAAAGCAATAGTTGGGTGAGTCACCGCTTCCTATTGATAGCGATGCAGACTTGTGTAATTCTGCTGTGTCTCCTACTCCTGATAAAATTGCTCTGTGGTGCAGCCATAATGCATGCTGTAGCACAGTTCGTTTTGGACCTCGGGGACTTCAATCTTATCAGTCTGGGAGTGCAAGAGCTCTAAAGGGCCACTGGTCCACTGTATAATTTAAACCCTGAAAGATTTATATGGCAAAACAGGCCTATCCTTAAAATGATTATTGCATCATTATTTCAGATTAGTTCTAAGGACAGATATGCAAACTGACACGCTCAGCCTAAGTAAACAGAGCCAGTATAGAAAATTGTATGATGGAAAAGGGGTCTAATAACTCTCAGGTGTTCCAGAACACCCTATGGATTCAAGTTGCTCAACGGATTTATGGGAAATAGACTAAGAGACTACTCTTAGGAGGGGCTGTGGCTCCTTTTTCCATCAGCACTGAGTGCAAAATGCATTCAGAGAGCATGTTTTCTTCCTTGTCGCTTTTTTTTTCTTCCCTCCAGTAGAAATATTGATCTAATGACAAATGCCTGCAATATTTTCAATAAGCATTTTTTAATCCTATGTCCTAGGGGTTTTCTTAAGAGCTCTGGATTGACTCAGTTTTCTGATACTTGTTTATGCATCGGTACATGTGGGACAACAAAAAATCTACTCACAGCCAATGTGCAGAGATCACCTCAGACTACACATTTTAAGGCACAATGGTGAAATCGTTCCCTACCTCTCCTTTGAGTTATCAACTGTGCAACTGCAGAAGAAGCGTGGTCTGCCTTCTTACCTTGTGCAGGACAGCAATCCAGTAGTACAACAACCTGCAGATCCTTCTGAGGCTTTCTCTGTCTGGCTATATAAAGTATTTGAGTTCATTGGAGGCAGCAGTGTCCCGCTATAGCCATCTAACCAGCTGGCTTGTTTGTGTCCAATTACTTTGTGAAATGAAAGGCTATTTTTGAAAACAGAGCAGAAAACAGATAGAAATTGAAGTCTGGGCTGCAGATATGCTAATCACAAAGTATTCTAGTCATGTCTCAGAATTAGAAATTATCTGCTGTGACAGAAAGCGGTTGGTAATGATCAAAACTACATGGTGGCTCATTCTAAGAGACCACATAATCAGACTTTTATCTGACCATTTGAACTGTTCTATAATAGCATATCTGATTTCTTTCATTGTTAACAGTACCTATTCCTCATTTTCCTTTTTTCCTGAGACTCAGTAGCTGCCACACCACTCTTCAAACAATTTTTTTCTTTCTTTAAATTCTTCCTTCGGACTGAAGTTCCTGAAACAGTCACATCAATGTATTCATCAGACCTCCAGAGAGGTGATCCAATTAGTGACTTGTTGCTTGCCTTTGTGGGAAGATATGGCACCAAGTGTGCTCTTCAGAGGGTTTGGACCTGTTTCTTGCTGAAAAGCAATAAAGGGTGTGTGCTGGATGTTAGCACTTCTTGATTGCTGGCCCTTAGGTAATTCTGAGCAGATGTTGGGCAGTCTGATCCTGTTTTTTTCTTGGTCAGATCTGCCAATTTTCCCAGTTGATTCAGGCTAATTCCATGGTAAGGAGCACTTTCTCCTGATTCCCCTTTTCAATATGATGCTTCTCCTTAACTGAGACTGGTCTTTCCTAGTGTTGAACAGTTCAGAGAAGTCCATGTTTTTCTTGGCAGGAGAGCTCTGCAGTGAAAACGTGTGTAGAGCTCAGCTGTAGAGCAGAGCTGCAGGACAGAAAACCCACCACAACTTGACAGTCAGAACAAGACTTAGCACAGTGGAGTCCCTGTCAGGAAAGCCAAAAAATGGGAAAAAGTGAGAGAATAAAGGGAATGGGAAACAGAGGCAGAGAAGAAAAAGATAAAGGAGATGGGAATGTAAATTAGGGAAAATACGACATGACAGGGAAAGACTAAAGGATTAAGATGCTGTGGCTTGAGAAAGAGGCAAATGAGTAATCTGTATCACTGATGACTGCCTTGCTACCAAACTGCACTCTCTTCTCCCTCTCTCCCAGTCAATCTGAGATCCATGCTGCAGTTCTCCTCCCTCTCTGCACCCTAACCCCATTGAAACAAGTAAGATGACCTTAACTCTAATATTGTCTTCAGTCACCTTTGCTGCAAAATTAGGTCCTTTCCTTTATTGCCTAACTCTAGAAGATACAACTGATCTCCATTGTCTTTTTTAAAGCATTTTACATGCTCAAAGAAAATGCTGTAACTGCCTTTCCAAACACCCATATCCCATTCTCCCTATTCCTTGAAATGTTATCCTGACTTCCAAGGCAGAGAGCAGAGCAGTTACTCCTGGGGTCCTGCAAATGACACTGCGGCTAATACCTCTCACATTCAGGATTTAAGTTTTCCTCTGCCTACATGTGCCCTTATATTGAATCTTAGGGAATATGTTCTCAGGCAACTGTGCTCTTCTTCCTAAGGTAAGCCTCAGCCTGGGTACTAACATGTTTCCAGCATCTCATGTTTGGAGATGCACTTGTTGCACACCAAGTCTTTCTATATGGGTTCAGCAGTATCACTCCAAGCTGTGAGACAGTACCTAGGCTGCAGGATCTAACCCGAAACAAATGGTTTAGGCTATTTAGCACTTCCAGAAAATGTTTGCAATGTAGAAAATATTTTCAATGCAACGGCTTACATTCATTTTCTTGACCTGCCATGGAAGAAACTACCTGCCCTTACAGAGACAATTGAATGGTGGCTGAAGAGGCTGTTAGACTCAGTTGAGATGTGTTTGTAGAGACCCTTGAGAGATCTTGTCAATAAAGCTCTGCACTATTTCTCCTTGTCCATGTGGCATGCAGACTTCTGTTTCTTCACAGAGCTACTGTCTTGGCCCACACTTTCAAACCTCTTCCTATATATATTGTAGGTGGTTAAAATGTTAGCAAGATCTTGGATTGGTATGAATTCCGCTCCATTCTGGGACATAATATGAGATCCTGTAGGACCAACAGATTTTATAATTATTTTATTTTTCCTGCTAGGTTGTTTCGAGTCTGTTATTCTGTATTTTGTATTTATGAATTTGATTTCTCCTCAACACACATAGCATGTTGCATTTATCTTTATCCAATTTCATCTGAAGGACTTCAGACCACCTCTCCTTGGATTCATCAGGAAACTGAATTTGGATCCCGACTACGTTCCCGAGCTTGCTTTTGCTCAGGAGGTTCTGATGAATATTCTCTGTTGGAGCAGCAAGTTTTTTGAAAAGAAAATGGAGAGTAATTGTTAGCAGCAGAGACCCCCTGCAGCTCTCAGTGTGAGATACACTTGTTTGAACGGTTGATAACCTCATCTCGAGGTTTGTGACTTATTATTCCACAGGTGTCTGTAAAACCATTGGGGTTTACTTACATTTCTTTCTGGCTTCAAAATTAAGCTGTCCAAACTGTAAATCCTGTGATTTTTCTCCCCCTTTTTTTGAATCCTCAACCCTGGAATACCTTCCCTGCTCTACCTGGTCTTTGTGAGATCTCAGATCGTTACCAGCTGCTCTGTTCTCTAAGTACCCTGGCATGGATTTCATCAGGCACTGCTGACTCCCAATACATCTGTATGGTCTAAATAGGCTTTAATTTGCTCTCTACTCTGCCCTGGTCTGGGTTGCCCCATTTCCCTATTTACTTTGTCTCTGTGTCTGCTGAGGACTAATCTCCTTTCTGCAGCCTGAAAGAAAGCAGATGCTTCAGCTTCCACTGCATCACCTGACTTATGGGCTTTTTTTGTACTAACAGATTATTTTTGAGGCCTTTCTCTGTCTTCTTTTCTACTTGCTGCAGTTCCTGAAGCCTTTCTTACTGCCTTATTGTTTCTAATGGATTGCATTTAAAACCAAACCAAACCAAACCAAACCAAACCACACCCCAACCCCACACTTGAGTTTTCCTGTTTGTTTGGGGTTTGGTTTTCTGTTAAGGTTATTTTCTTTACAGTAGTATTTTATCGTGTACCTTTTTTTGCCCTGCTTTTGGCATTTACCATGCTTTTTTTATTTAACATCCCTCCCCCCACCTTTCCTCTCACGAGGAAGAATTATCCTCATAATACAGTGTTGCAGATTATCCTTTTTGCTTTTTAGTTATTATTTGTTTGGTTTGCCCCTTTTAATCACATAGCACAAGAGTGGCCAAACAGTGGCATTTTGGATTCTGTGACAACTTTGTTGGACTCCCAGCTCCTTACCCTGATGTTGTTTTCATGACTTCCTTTCTTGCAGTAATTAACTTCTGTTGTGGCCACTCCTACCTACATTTCACCATCAGATTTCCAGTCAGCTCCTCTTCAATAGTCAGAACCAAATTTAAAATTTGCCTGCACTGCTATCAACTTCTAAACCCTCTCTGAAAGAAATTGGGGTGAATACATTGACAGATGGGTCGGTCTTGCTTTTTGGACAGATGGATAACGAGGTAATGAAATCTTTCCTTTCCCAGTTCTGCAGTGCTGCTTCTCCCAGCCGCTGTGGCTGCCTGGTGTTCCTGCCTGCATCCTCTGATATTGGCCTACAAAGTGGAAATTACTATCTTCTCCTCTTTATTTAACTCAACAACTCTACCTCTTACTTTTATTTGACTTCAAGAAGCAGCATATATGTTCTGGTAAGCTGTTGAAGATGTCCTGTGCCTGCCTTGAAAAAGGACCTGGCACCTCTTTTGTTGTCACTTGTCCCACCAATCCTCAGGTGCCAGTTACTGCTTACGTTTAACTCTCACCTGTGCTCTCCAGTTTGTCTCATGCCCCTGCATATAAACACCTCACATAACCCAACAGATTGCTGCATGATTTTCTCTTTTGCAATTTGCCATCCAATATCTCTCATATGACTTCCCCCCCATTTTTTACCATCACCTGTAAGCTTCTGTCGCTGGCTCCTTTTAATCTGGCATTAAATTATTTAGCCACTAGAGGATAATGTGCACAAGCACACTTGCAATCATACCCATTAAATGAAAATGTCAGTATTGCTTCTGGTTAGTGGTATGTAGCCACATCTAAATGAGATAATTCATCTGTGAGCAGATCACAGCTGTATGCTGTAGGAGAAGCTTCGCAGATGTGAGTTGTTGTCCTTGAAACACCATTTGAGACAGGGATTCTTTCTGATAGGTTTCAATTATATTCAGGTGGGAAATGTGGAATGTGTTGATTTAAAAGCATTTAAAAACACTGCTACAAAATACCACCCTCAGATTGTAGTGTCTACTGATCTGATTCATAGATAACAAAGTGGTAAGTGTACTGTAGTTTATTACCTAATTATGCTATTTTTTTAACTGAGTCCTAGCACAGGCCATAGGGTATTTCAGCCAAAGAAAATCAACCCTCACTGCCTCATAAAAAATCTGTTAATTTTTTCCTTTTTTAAATATAAAGCAACATTGGCAGAAGCCTTGTTTTTATAACTCATGAGATTTTTTTACCAGCGGATATACCCAATTTTTGATTGTAATGTGGTGTAACAAACATTCTGCAAATCAAAGCAAACAACTGCTGGGAGTTCTCAGGACTGTTATTATCTTAGCTCTAGCAAATACAAACTCCAGGCTGCACATTTGGTCAGCTATAAAATGACTACAGATGTGGACCATATTTCATCAGAGCTCTGTTTATCGGGTTGTCATATTTCTACAAGGAAACCCCCCGAGATGGAGTTTCAGAGTTTTTCTCTTTTGAAATGGAGGTTTGTGGATTCCTTCACTGCGGGAAGTGAAGTTTCTCGCAGCACTAACGCAGCACCCAGCATCTGCTGCCTGGACCCCACTCAGGTCAGGGCCAGCTACCCTGTGTTTGCCCTTCCCAGTTTCAAATCCACTGGCTTGCTAGCACATCTTTTGCTCAGGATATCCCAGCTGGGGATACATGTACCTCAGAGTAGACAGTCCCAAGTGTATTAGAAGCCCTCCCATGCTGGTTGCAGTCAGCATAAGTCAATTTGGTCCTAAGGCCACCACTCTGTGTCCTCTGGCCATTGCTGGTGATTTTGTGTCAGGAATCTGAACCAGTTTTAAACAGGCTTACTTAAATTGTTTTTTTGGTTTTTTTAAGTTCTCATTTTTATCTACTTCAGAACTTCCTTAAAACTTCCTTTAAAGAGCTCAAAATTCATTTTCTTTCTTGCATCATGCTACCCAGGTTAACTAATGATATCAATCTATTTCAATTCTCACTCCTTTGCTTAAATTACTTTGTATCGCTGGTAATATGAACACTCATCTGCTAATCGATACACCGGAGATATTCTTATTGATTTTTCCTGTCTTTTTCAAAGAATCAATTCTAGTAAATTATCAGTTGTTGCTATCTAAATAGCTTCACTGGATGCGTTTATCTTCCGTAAAACCATTTCTTACTGGTTAGCAAAGGGGAAAAAAACCCAGTTGTATTGTATGACAGCTGAAACATACATAGGCTTGTGACCTGTTCCTGGGGGGAAATCGCCCCCATCCTGCTGGAACTAGTGTGATGAAGCACACAAAGAAGTCCCTGGGGATTTCTTTGCAATGCGCTACCGCTCCGCTTCCACTGCCAAGCGATAATGACTTTGCTAGTTTTGCCATCCTACTGAACAGGCCATAATGGACTGCATGTGATAGTCTAAAATAGTTGTAGTAAGGGGAAAATTAGTTCTTAATTGGAGAAATCAATTCTGGAGTATGAAAACAACTTGTCCAGGAGGACTAGCACCTTGCAAGGAGGGGAGATTAGACTTAAACGGCTCACTCTTGGGTCACTTCCCAACTTGGGCACTATCGCCAAAGCCTTCATGCACTAAGGTGCAGCACAGAGTATCTGCTGCAGAGCACGGCTTGAGTGTTAGTGACAGCCTGGTACACAGGGAGTAGCTCAAGAGGTGAAACATTTAATATCAAATCTTACATAAAAAGTGAAAGCTTTGCACTGACAGAACTAGTCTGAGAGTAAAATTCCTCTATCTTTTCATAGTGGATCTGTTTCAATATGACTTTGATTTGCCATGCCAGATTCCTGTTTCAGTCAAAGTGAGATATGGAAGAAATGTTATCTCACTGCTCACTTGCTTGTCTTATGCAGATACAATGTCAGAGAGGCACTTCCTAGAGCTTCATTGTATTGCTGACATCCAGAATTCAGAAAATCACAGAATTGCAGAACGTTAAGAGTTGGAAGAGACCTCAAAAGACCTTCTCTAGTCCAACCCCCCTGTCTGAGCAGTGTCACCTAGATTAAACCACACAGCAACATGTCCAGGCAGGTCTTGAATGTCTCCAGAGAGGGGGACTCCACAATCTCTCTGGTCAGCCTGTTCCAGTGCTCCATCACCCTCAGTGTGAAAAAGTTTTTCCTTACATTCAAATGGAGCTTCCTATGTTTCAGCTTGGACCCATTGCCCCTTGTCCTATCACTGGCCGGGACATAGAACTCCTTGAAAAGAGTCCAGTGCAGGGCCACCAAGATGATGAAGGTTGTGGAACATCTTCCTTATGAGGAAAGGCTGAGGGAGCTGGGTCTCCTTCAGCTTGGAGGAGACTGAGGGGTGACCTCATTAACATTTATAAATATGTAAAGGGTGAGTGCCAGGAGGATGGATGCAGGCTCTTCTCAGTGATGGCCCAGGCTGCCCAGAGAGGTTGTGGAGTCTCCTTCTCTGGAGGTATTCAAGACCAACCAGGATGAGTTCCTGTGTGATTTAATCTAGGTGATCCTGCTCGGGCAGGGGTGTTGGACTAGATGATCTTTCGAGGTCTCTTCCAACTCCTGACATTCTGTGATTCTGTGATCACTGAGAAGGGCCTGTCTCTGTGCTCCTGACACTCACCCTTTACATATTTATAAACATTAATGAGGTTGCTGAAAAGCCAAACAAACTATTACTGCTCTCTCAGTAAGATTATTTAGGGAAGTACATTTTTTATTTCCCTTCCTTTTGCTTGAACAAAATCTTTTTGATTCAGCTGTTTCATCTGTTCAAGCTCTTCTTCACAGCTGTGAGGTCTTGGAACTTTCCAGTTTGGATATTCCTGCATCCAGTTTATGAAACTCTAAGAAAAGTTTTAATAATTTGAGTGCTGGTAGAAGTTAGAGTGTCTTTGGGTGCTGCATCCTATTGGAAAAAAAAAAGCAAACAGCTGATGTTACACCTAATCCATGAAAAAAAGCCCATAATGTACATCTGAGTTTTGGGAATTCTGTTTCACTGGAATCTTTTTGTATTATTAAACACATTAAGCTCATAAGCTGTGTAGATGCACACAGCATCTACATCACACAGCATTAGCAAGAAGATTGCAATAGTCCTTTTCCTACTTTTCAAATTCATCTGTTTGTTTCCCTTGACATATTCCACATCGTGGTGTAATTTATGTTGGTCAGCAATTTTATTTCCATACAGAAACCAGATGATATGCAAAAGACCAGAATTAAGGAATGCAATGTAGCATCATGATTGAAGGATTTCTTAACCACTGAAAATACTCAGAGATCTGGTGAAACATTAGGTTTGCTTAATGTCACCTTGAGGTGGGGAAGCCAGTCTTCTCTGAGAAACACAGGTAGGTAAGACTAGTGATAGGACAAGAGGAAATGGTGTCAAGTTGTGCCAGGGAAGGTTCAGATTGGATACTACTTTCTTCACCAAAAGAGTAGTGAAGCATTGGAACAGGCTGTCCTGTAGTGGAGTTGCCATCCCCGGAGGGTTAAAAAAATGTGTAGATATGTTGCTTCAGGAGGTGGTTACAGTGGTGTATGGCTGCCGATTGGACTTGATATCTGGAAGGCCTTTTCCAAACTCGATGATTCTATTCTGTTCTTAACTAAGTCTGTGGTGGCTCCATCTCTTAGTGAGACACATGGAAACTTGGCCACTTGTACATCAGAGGATGGCAAAGCTGAGGTGGGCACAGTGAAGGTCTTTACCTGGCCTGAGAAGGTTACCTTAAAAGTTTTCTGTGAAAATTTTCCTTCCTTAATAGGAAATTGCCCCCTCTCAAAGTTATCTCAAAGATCCACAAAGCCTGCAGACCCCTTTAAACTTTTCAAAACTGCCCTTTTCCTTGAAAAATGAGAAGTCTGGGAAGTTTCATAAGCCCTCAAAGACTTGACAGCCAGAAAACTCTTGGCAGATTTCCTACTTTTTCACTGATCCTAAAGCAAATACTTATAGAGTGTATGAGGATCCCTACTGAATAATGCTCGTGCTACTTTTGTTCATTGCCAATGAAGTTCAGTAGTAAAATTATCTGGATTGTTGAAAGAATAAGACTGTATTGATTGCCATGTGCTGATGCTCGCTAAAACAGAAGCTTCACTAGGCGTATGTCACCACCTTTCTCATAAATAAAGGGATGCTAATGCTGGATGCAATGCCAATAGTAAGGCAGATCAGCGGAGCAGAAAATATCATTATTTGTGTAATGAGAGCAGAAAAGATGTCAATTGCTCTTTATAATTTTATTAAAATGACATAGATACCACGTTAGCATTTTAGTGTGTATTTTGCCCTTTAATATTACCACAATGCAAATTATATTTATACTCCTAAATGAAGGTGAGATGGGAAGCCCAAGATGAACATGGTGGTTTGTGCACCAAGTATGAAGATCGCATCAGAAGCACAGGAAATTGATATCTTCTGAAACATACACATTTACTGCATATCACAGGGAGCGATTTTTCAGACTTAAATATAGACAAATACCATATCATTTTTTTCTCCCTGGTTATTGCTGTACAGATACTATACAGTTTGAGAGAGCTATGCAGAGAATACAGACAAATACACATGTATATTTTAATCGAAAAATCCATGGCTCAGTCAACTTTTCTGGGGAAAAGTTAGCTAGTCCTCATTCAGGAAGTGCAGCATAAGAACCTTATGAAACTCTTCCAGCTCCACTGAAAATACTTCTAGTTCTAGTGAAACACCAAGGACAGACAGTTTTCCCATTACTAATGATCATTTTATGCTTTACATTAAATATATAAGAATATAACAATGGCAGATGCTTTGTGACAGATAAATGTTGATTAAAAAAACCCTTTTATTTAATCTGGAGCCTTTCTAGTGAAAAAATGTGGACTGTGTAATGCAAAATAAGTGACATGAATTTCACTGAGCTTCCTCCCAGGGTGATTTTTTTCAGATGTATGCATTTTGCAAAAGTTGAAAGTTGTTTCAGATTCAAGCAACAAAACTGAACAGAAAACATTCCCATTTAAGTTGAAACAACCTTAAAAAAAAAAAAAAGCCCAAACCAAACAATGCAAATACAGTCTAATTGGATTCCAGACAAAACTCCTTTTCTGATTTCCTTCTCCTGTCTTTATTCAGAACTACGAATGAACCAAAACCACACAGTGTTCAGATGGTTCAAGATTCTTGGATGGCAAAGAAATAATAGTTATTTAAGGTCTTTTTAAGGGATCAGAGTAAAACACAATAGGATCCTAAGCAGGGCAATCAAAGCCGAAGAAAATCAAATAGGAGTACAACACAAATGTTTAACAGTGAGTTTGATTTCTGCCGAACAAGCTACAGGAGAAAAGGGGTAGATGTGATGCTGTAGACCTTCCAGGCACACACTTTAGCCAAATGTCAGCCATTGGGCTCCATACAGAAGTAGCTGGAAGAGATATTACGGCCAGTGATACACAAGAGATGTGACTGTGTGATCTAATCTTCCCTTTCTGTCCTTAAGATCGATTAAAAAGTAAGGCTTGGTGGCCTCCTTCAGAGAAAATTAATCTCGAACTTTAGGAAAAAATCCTTATCTTTTTTGTATAATTGTTGAGGGATGATTTCTGTGAAGCTACAGAGAAGCTCTAGAGAAAGCAGTGCTCACTCAGAGTGCATAAATAAGTCCCTTGCTGAGAATGAAACAATGACTCTGTGTATACTATTGGCAGTGCAAACCCAACACAATCTTTTTGAAAGAATGAACTATTCCTACAATGCTTGACATCTGGAGAAGATTTATTCTCGTATGTTAAGTGTTTGCCTTGTGCTTAATTCAAAATATATCTTTGGTTCATCTTCTTTTGTAAGAGCCTTTTTGTTTACAGTAACAGTTAACTTACTATAATAGCAGGGACTGTAGACAATGCTACATTGTTTTTTCATAGCTTGATGTTATCAGGCAGAACCAGACATTATTGGCAAAGCAGCAACCACTAGCATGGCAGTTCCCTTGGAAAAAAAATAAAAAAAAAGAAAGAAAAAGGAGGGAGATAAATGTGTGGTTAAGAAACATTAGAATAATTGGTATTTTTCACTGAAACAAAAGTATCTGCTTTGTCCTCTGTTCATTTAGCAGATTTTATACCCAAGATATTGTTATTCCTGTTCCAGTAAGGACTGAGTGCCTCTAAGACCTGGGGAGGGTCTTGTTTCGCTTGACACAAGACAAACAGAGAAGCTGTGTGGTACAAAAGATGGGGGAGGGAAAGAGAAGTGCTAAGTTTTACCCAGTTGTGGTGAGATCAGCTGCTTGACTTGACATGCGGTAAAGGCTATGTCCCACGTTTTGTGGTCCTACACCTTATCCCATAAGCAGCATCTTCTTCACAAAGCAGTCTCAGCACATAATATTTTGGTTGCTTTCCATTCTTTGTGAGTGCCCAGGGGTGCAACTACTCGGCAGCAGGGCTGGCAGTTTGGGCATCTGTTGTTTCTGAGCAGCTTCAGTCAGGGATGCAGCACATTTGCTCTTTCTGCAGATCCAGTATACTGGAGGCATGCAGTGTATGTGGTTGGCATCATCCTAGCTTGCAAAAATTACTTATCTTAATGCACTTTTGGTGCATTTCTTTCTGTTTTCCCCTTACACAAATTAAAACTGTATTCTGCCAGATTTGCTCAGATCTGCAGTTTTGAATCAGCCAGAATTGCTTTCTGACCAGGGAGGTCTTTTTTTATTACCATGAAATGTTCTTTCCCATGCTTGGTCTGGCTTTCTCATGAGCTCAGCTATGCCAAAATGGACAATTTTATGTCAGCTGTAAAGTGGAGCCAAGCAAGTGCTTTCACACAGTTCTGCTTCCCATGGAATCTGTTGCAGAATCTGACCCTGTCTTTTCATCACGATTTTTGCTTGTGCAGCAATCCGTTCTCCGGGTATGGTAGTGTTGGAAGACAGTGAGAAAACATCTCACTCTATGTAGGGATGTGATTTGCTTCTGGGAGGATAAGAATATCAAGAAGCAAATGTGTTGGGGGAAATTTAGCTCATAATTTTGGTAAACTCCAGAGAAAGACATCCTTTTAATCCATACTCAAGTAATTTCTGAAAGAGTGAAAATGTCTCCTTTGTAACAATAAGAAACTGGTAAACAGCAAAATGCACTGCCTGTATATTGGGCAGTCCCTTCTGCTGATATTCTTCAGACCTAAGTTCTTCTCTATTTCCTCCCAGTCAAATGGGTTTGGAACCAACCCCAACAAAGTGCCTTTTTCTCTCTTGGTGGCTGGCATTTCACAGAGAAGGAATTTGGACTCTGGAACAGGTCTGTAGAGGCTGTGGGATCTCAGTCAATGGAAATATTCAAAATATTAAGGAAATATTTTTCCTTACATCATCAACAACAGAACCCTAGGGAACCTTTTCTACATTAAAAGTTGGCCCTGCTTTGATGAGAGGTAGGATGATCATCAGAGGTCCTGTCCAGCCTCAGTTCACCATCAACCTCTAAGAAAGAGAATTAAAAATTCTATGCCTTGGCTTGATTTTGAGTGATGTGTTGCATTGCCTGTTTTGATGATTGGCATTTTTTGCCAAGGCAGCTGGTCACATTTTTTCTAATATGACTGTCCTTATTTGATGCCTTCTCAAAAATTGCTTACCAGTCTTAGACATTCTCTATAAGGTCTTTAACACATTCTTTATTCCTATTTAACACAGTGAGCTGGGCTCACTGGCCAGTGGTTATTTGCTGGAACCCACAGCAACATGAACTATTTGTCCTCTAACAACACTACCTTTGTCCTTATTGAATATCAAAAAGATTTGCCAAAAAACCTGCTATTAGTTTCACTGCCTCCTCTAGAGCTACAGGATATAAATCATCTTGCCCTCTTGCTAGCCTTAACTCTTTCTGCTCAACCTATGGTGTGATGCAATTGTAAAAGTTCTATTAAACATATTTTTTCATATTCCTACAGGTCCTGGTCCAGCTCTCGGAGCTGTTACTGTTCTAATACCCTCTTCACCTCAGCGTTCATAAATGAAAAAAATAAGTTATGTTCCAGAGGTTTTTTTCCTTCCTTCCTTCCTTCCTTCCTTCCTTCCTTCCTTCCTTCCTTCCTTCCTTCCTTCCTTCCTTCCTTCCTTCCTATTTGACTTACTAAATGGGAAGAACATGAGTGTCAGAGGAAGCTGTAATGGACAGACAGTAGCACTGTCTCCCCTCCCCATGAAAGCGGGCATCCAGTCAATCTTAATGTTAGTTAAGCTTGATGATGTTAATGTGACTGGTAATGTCAGAGTTAATGTGGCTGGTAATGGACTAACAGACTGTAAACTTCCTTTTGTGCAGAGTGAGGAGCTGTTGACTGTCTCCTTGTCTTCCCAGTGCCTTTCAGTGGAGACCAAAGAAACCAAGAATCCTTGCATACATTGGTATGAATCATCTTGTGTTTTTTTCATAAGCGTTGAAGTTGTTTGCTGAATGCCGCTGAGTGGCCTCTTGCACAGGGTCTGCCAAATACTTTCAATTTAAAGATTTAAGCATGATAGTCATACTTATTTTTCAGCCCTAAGATGAGAGAATAAATGATAATTTGTGATAGTTAACCAAGGTTATTTGGCTGAACTATTCAATCTTTTATAGATCGCTTAATGGCGATGAGGGTGCAATATTTTAGATACACTATCAAATTAATGTCTCTGAGTTCTCACCTTGAACACCATTCATTTCTCAGTGCACACTGCAAGATGATTTACAATGAGTTCTGGACAGTAAAAAATGCATATACCAGTATCAAATTATTCTATATCTTAGGCAGTCTTTCAGTTTGAGGGTTTATGAGGCGAGATTATTTCTCTAGATGTATGCATAACCATATATTAAAGCCACCTGGAGCACATGTGTTTGTGATGGATGGCAGATGCACAGGTTTTCACTTGGCCCCTTTCTCTGTTCTCTATAATCTATCTGTGACCTTTTCCATAGAAAGATCAGAGGAACTCTCAGGTGTTCCTTATGCTTTCTAGATGGTGGGAAAGTGGAAAAGAAGGTTTTGGATAGAAATTATCACTACTCTCACTTGATAGTTTTGTTGGTTGCTGCATTTATTTTGATTCATATTTTAACTCAGCCAAGCAAACACATTATATATGACAAAGAAAAGAAATGAGAAAGTGAGGACAACTGCTAGTACACTACTCAGGCTATTCGAATAATACGCAAAACACTATGTAGCCTAGTTTTTCTTGCTCTCCTTGGGTTTATTTTTAAAGGTGCGTTTTGAAATATCCCTCTTAAAATAATGAGATATTGTTTAGCTTCCATTAACAGCTAAATATACTATATTGCTTTCTGTTTGGTCATTCACTGGTGTATTTTGTGCTTTTGTGGACAAGATTCATTTTATCTCAGCTTCCAGTTGCTGTAATCATAGAATACCACAAAACTGACAAAACTACATCTTAAGCAACTTTTGCAGCTCCAATCACTGGAGAGTGTAATGACCCAGCACAAAAATTAGAGGGCTCTCCATGACATGATCAAATTTGGGCTGAAACAAAGACACGTGCTATGTCATAAAATGGATCACTTAAATCACGTGAAACTTGGTTACAACATCATATATGCTGGAAGTTAAGTCAGTCCTATTCAAATTAATATGGATGCAGCTAAATAGCTGAAAGTCATTTGAATGCCTCTTCCATTTGTAGCCCCTGTTAAGAGAAGGTTTTTCCCTGACTGAGGGTTTCTTACACAGCTAGGATTTGCTGTGCTGAACTGCTGATAACGTTCTTGACCATAAGAGGAACTTCTGAGATTTTTTTAATAAGATCTTAAGAAACTCTTGTCTTAAATTTACATTTACTTTAGGGAATAGAATTTCATCCCACCTTATTCTGTCCTATTTTATATTGTGACATAACTATTGGCAATGCCCTTTTAGGGTCTGGGAGGAAGGCAACTGCTCGCTATGATTTAATAGGTGCTACATATCAAAATTAGTTTCTGAAGGATAATTTTCCTAGACAGGCACAAAAAGAAGTAAGTGCAGTGTTAAATGCTCCCATTTGAATTCATTTATGCAGGCATGAGAGTGCTTCTTCTTACTCCAAACAAATTCCTTTGTAAAAACTTGCCTAAAAAAAATTGCTAACTCACCTTAGAAATGAAGACCTATGCTGTCCAAATAAACAAACATTTAAGTGGTACACATGGGGAAGGAAGAATCCCAACAATAGGCTCTGACCTGACTGTCTTCATGCATAAACAAGATTTTGGACTACAAATATACAATTCAGTTAAAAACACCAGAAACTGTAGGGAAAAGAAACCTAAGAGAATGGTGGGAATAGGAGGAATAGGGTGCAATTAGAAAGCATCAGTCTGTTACTGTGTAACTCCATGGTACACTCATGATTTGGATACTGTGTGATCCCCTCCACTCACCCCTTCTTTCAAGAAAGAAAATAACAAGATTAGCAGAAGAGGCATAGAGGTTGGAGAACATGTTCAAAAGTTTCTGGATAAGGTATGATTCCTCTCTTCAGCCTGGGGAAAAGATTACCTAAACTTATGAAAACTAAAAACTTTGAAATGAAGAAATGTCAAAAAGCTGAGGATAATGGCTCATTCTATTTCTGTGTTAGGACTGGGGATTGTCTTGCAAAATTGGTAGGATTCAAGCTCAAAACAGTAAAGATAGATATTTTTCATGCAATGAGTAGTTAAAATATGAAATTCTTAGTGGGATCTGAACTTTAAAAGTTTGCATGAGTTCAAAAAGGGATTAGGCAAATTCATGTAAGAAAAATTTTTTGAGGATTATTAAATACACAGACCTGCATCTCCCAAAGTGCCGGAGCTATAGTTAACAAAATGATGAGGGAGTTTTCTGGACAGGTAGCACTGCACCAGCTCTTTGCACTCACACGGCTTCCTCTGTGCCTGGTTTGGTCTCGCTCAGAACAACCTTTTTTTTTTTTTGTGGATAATTCCCCTGAAAAGCCTAGCAGATTTGTTACAGAAGGCCAAACGGCACAAACCCTGCCAACGGTGTTGCAACAGCAGGTCAAACTCAATACTATAACAGAAGATACAAAGTGCTATGGTGGATAAGAAAAACTCTCTTCCTTCACAAAAGGTTGTCCATGATGTTTGATAAAGCCACAGAAAACCAGCATTTGCTCACTGTGATCCTTGCACATAGAAGGGATATTTGCAGTCTGAGGTTCAGCTGTGTCCTGCAGCTCAGCTGTCTCTGAAACAGAGCATATCAGCAGATGTGGATCTGGGATCCAGAGCCGCAGGATTCTGCTACCGCATGCGCATCTCCTCTTTCATCCCCTTCTATTACAATCTGCTCCCAGTTGCTGTTGAGCCCCATTGGCTAGCTCTGGCTTGTCCCAGCAGTGATAGGCTGGAGGAAATTACTTCCAAAAGCACTGGCCATTTTAATCAAAGACTATGACACCTGTTAGGATGTCCTAAACAGCAGCAGGACTTCAACCCATGGTGCCCTCTTTCTGCTGGGCATGAAGCATCTCAGGGCCTATGCCAATTCTCCTTGCCTCCTGCTTGGACAGTTGCAAAGGGGCACAAGCCATGATGACAGGAGACTCTTCAACTGCAGAGTGCTGATCAGCCTGTTCCCTTCCACTCCGCAAGGTTTTGAGGATCATTGTCTTTAATCAGGGTGCCTATTATGATAAAATAAGACATCTCATTCACGTATCAAAAGAAACAGGAATTGCTTATAATAGAATATATGAAAAATCTCCAAGCAAAATTGTTTATACCCCCCATTCATGCCTTAGTCAAAGAGCAATTACTGCGTTCTTTAAATTTAAGTCCAATCCAGGCAGCTTTTGAAGTATTTCTGTTTAACTTTTTGGTTGTACTTATTTCTTAAAGATTTGTTCTTTAGTATACCATCATCTTAGCTGATAATTAACTTCTAAGCGTATTTCAAGCCATTTGTTTGTTGACTGGTGAAACAAGCTCATTCCGGGAGGCCAAAATGTGCCCTCAGTTGAGAAACAAGGCATCCCAAGTAAAGCCCATCTGTGTTTTATCTTTCTCCTCCCTTGATTCTGTCTGCTCATCTTTTCTCCTCTCCCATTCAGTAGTTCAGTAGTTCCTCCTATCTGGGAGCTTTATTGGGGGCATAACATTCTTGCAAGCATGCTGGTGGTGGGATTTGAAATGATTGGGCTGGACCATGCTGGGTGTGCAAGGCAGTGGCTGTCTGCCTGCAAGCTCAAACCTCCTTCACTCCCAGTAAAACAATAAGCCACATCAAGCTTGGACAGGAGGAAAATGTTAATGCATTTTCCTTCCTGAAGAAGCCAAAGGAAGCCAGGAACAAAGCTGTGAGGAGCTGGAGTGGGGTGAAGGACAAGATTTTTCTCTTTAATATTTTGAGGAAGGCTGACAGTGGCTGAAAGAGGGAGTTCAGGACTGGTGTAGCAGCCAGGTGTAGAGGCTAAGCTGGAGGTAGGAACTGGCAGAGTTAGGCTGGATGGACTCAAAGTTAGTTTTGTCAGAGTTTATGTTGCAAAGGATTTCTGTAAGGAACCTGGAACAGGCATAGTGAGCAGGGTCTGGAGCAGAGAAGAGCATATTTAATGAGATGGGAGCACTCAGGTAGATCAAACTCTCCAGAAAGTAGTCAGAGGACAAAGCTTTGAGAATTGCTGCATTAACTCTGTTTTTCCTGCTTATTCTCTCCTGAAAGGGAGTAAGGAGTGCTGTGAATCCCTACACTTTATTGTATCTCTTGGATTAACGTGCACATTTGAATGATACATTACTGCTGGAAGTATGTTAAAAAGCAAAATGAAGAACAAACAGATGGAAAGGCAAGATGTTTTTTGTTGGCCCTTCAGTCCTCAGGAGAATTTATTTGACAAGCTTGAGCTATGGTCCCAGAAAACTGCCTTGGTGTTTATAATGGAGGGAGAAAACACTGAGATTTGTGGGGCCAAACATTATGCTGAGCAGCATACAAATGCATTAAAAAGGGCTGACCCCAACCATGGGACCCTTTCTTTCCAGTGCATATTTCATTATTTCATTCTCTTTCTTTCACTGTTAAGTGACCAGAAACAACTCAGGGCCCTTCATTTTTGGAAGCCTACTGGGCAATTTTCGGGTGGGTCTTTTTTTTTTTCTCAGAAGGAGGCATGTCACTCTGAAAAAAACCCTAATTTTCCCATTCCTGTGAAAATGCAAAACAGCAATGTGGTCTTCAACAGGTTCACCAAGGAACAGGGTAACAAATAAATAGTGAGGAACTAGACAAAGGTCCATTTTCTAATATCCATACCACCATGACCATGAGTGCTGGGTCAGTACAAGAAGAATGAGCCACAGAAAGAAGCCAGGCTTGGTGCCCTCCATGAATTCCCCTTCCGCTGTGGCTGGCAGGGACCAGGACAGCTACAGTCAA
Source organism: Heliornis fulica (assembly GCA_013399135.1). Lineage (NCBI taxonomy): Eukaryota > Metazoa > Chordata > Aves > Gruiformes > Heliornithidae > Heliornis > Heliornis fulica. Next base: position 5,409 of record VXBZ01004689.1, on the reverse strand, counting down.
GACTGGGCTGACACTCTAAGGATTTCTTAAGATTTTAAATTGTTAAGATGTAACAAGTCAAAGACTTGAAAACTGGAGAATATGGATTACCCCGAAAACCTTAGTCAATGCAAAGCTGAGGCTGAAGTGAGTGGTCCACTTACCTCTGTGAATTAACTAGAACAAAGCTACCACATGTCCTCTTTTGTTCCCTTGCCTCCCATCATCCTGATTTAGGAGGATGAGAGTGAAGATTCTGGAATCAGAGGGTAGGGTTGGTGGTGGTCAATATGCAGTTGATTTTTTTTTCTTTCCTTTGATAACACTTCTTGAGAGTAGACCATCATCTGAATCCAATCCATCTTTTTATTAAGTAGTCTTACGGAATACTTTTCAATTCAGGCAAGTCTGTTTTTCTAATGAAAACTGAGAGGACAGAAGCAGCAACATTTTAATTCCTGGGGTTTATTGTTTGTTGTTATTTATAAAACTCTTCATGAAAGCTGTTGCACATGGGAAAAGTGACAAGGTTAAGATCCATGTCTGGGGAGGTTTACTCCAGCTGGATGACTTGTGTCTACATTGTCTTGGCCCATTAGCTCACATTTTGACAATTTTACATATTTATTTTTCTAATTCAAGCTTAAAACACCACAGTGTAGGTATAAGTCACCCACTAACGGCTTTGTCAAACCTATATGAATATTTACCATATTTTTACAATTTTTAGTTCCTCATTGGTTCATTTTGGTACTAACCAAAGCCAATATTGAGAAATATACTTCTTAAGTTGATAAAAATACCAATACAATCAACAGATCTGCAATCTTTAGAATATACTGAGTTATAATAATGCCAATGATATGAAATGAATTATGAGAAGAGGTAATTAATGTGCTGTGAAGCCATATCCACTGAGATGAGAACTATACCTTCCAAAAGTCTGTCAGCTTTGTTCCTAGAAAACTTTACTGATATTTTTTTAAATATAAGAAATGAGAAGAGGAAAGCAAAGACATTTGACTCCTAACATTATACAAGAAAATGTGAGAACGTATCAGCAATAACATTTCCTATTAAAAAAATAATCAGCATTTTAAGCAGATGTTGCTACTGTAAATATGAAAACACTAAGTGAAATGTCATTGAATCCTAACATTATGAAGGCTCTTAAGAAAGACAAGCATGATGCAGCCTTTTCATTGGAATGAGGATGCCTCTCAAGTGAACCTTGGGGTACTAAATAGAGATCCAGTCTTACTTTATGTAACTCAGGCACATAATCCCAAATGGGATTTTTTTTCCTAGTTGAACCTATGTCCAAGAGAAGGTTTCTCTGTGACTGCTGTATTTCTAAATTCCCCTAGACAATTATTATACACAAGTAATGTCTCAGTTTTCCATTTGCACAGGATAGCTCCTTTGGCTATCACCAATCTCACTGACACCAACATTTGCTATTTGTTAGTTTGTCAGTCACTCAGTTTCTGAAAGATGGGCTTGATTAAAGCTCCAACTGGGAGCTTTGTTGAAGCAAATTCTTTCAGAGACAGTTGTGGTGAAACAAGATATTAGGAACAGCTCTGTGAATGCTGAGATTTTTTTTTCTTTTTACAGTTTGAGCACAGTATTAACAGTTGTTACAGGAAAAGAAAAGAAGTTTTGTCCCTGAAACTTGAGGGACCTAGCATTCTTTTCAAAAGATATGTATGTCAAGCACAAAGAGACCAACGTGTGCCATGCTGGTGTGTCACAGGGCTGGAGATTAACACAATCCCAAAATGTGATGCGATTCAAGACGCAAGGAAAAAAGAAAACAATAAATTACCTGTAATATCATAGTTGTTCATGTAGTTGGCATGAAGTTGTCACCAGGTGTTCGCAGAAAGTCATGAGACACCTTGCCCAGCTGCAAACAGAGGTGTATCAAACTCAGGTGTAAGGAGTTTCAATGCCTTATATTTTTCTAAACATTACTGGAGGCAGCTTTTGTGTTCAGTTTTGGGTTAACACACAACTGAAAGTCAGTGAGGCTCTGCCAAAACCCACAAGACTTGCCTAGTTTTGAATCAAAATTCTACAAAACCACAGTATTTATCATGGTTTCTACATGAAGTCATAATTAACCCCAGGTTTGCTCAAAACTTTGTCCAAGTTAACTAAAAATTCTGTAAACTATGGGGAAAGTGGCTGATGTATTGGGTAAGTATGAAAACATGAGCTGATACTTGAGTTTGGTCTGATTCTAAGTTTTGCTGTAAAGGTTTCAAATGGCTGTAGCTGCAATCCATCACAGTGAGTAAATATTACTAGAGATGAATTTAACTTCTGAACTATAGAAATCCTTTAAGGATTCAGTGTTACCCAGGACTCCAGATTTAAAATAAATATAATAAAATATGCTCTCTCTACAAAAAATTCTATTAGGAAAATACTCTTTTTACTCAACTTACTGACTTTCCTAATTAGAATATCTAAAGTTTGGGGGATTGTTGTTTGGTTGGGTTTTTTCGGTTTTGTTTTTGTTTTTTTGGTTTTTTTGGGGGGGG